>SKCR01036141.1:0-187338 GCA_019454045.1 Zanthoxylum bungeanum
GCATTCGCATTTCGAATTCGAGCGCGGCACGCGAGTCACATCAAGCGTCAAATCGCTAGTCGCGTCAATCGTCAAATTAATTGTCACTTTGAGTGATGTGACTTGACAATATGTCACTTTATTAAAGTGAATAGATGTGATGTGACTTAAAGTTAAAAGTTGAAATGATGAAAAAGTTTTATTGTTTTTAACTTTTGACTTTTGAATTAAAAGATAAGATATATATATTTTATTTATTTTACTTGGTAAATGAAATAAAAATGATATATATTAAAAATCTTTTTCTCTCTCTCACATGCAAAACATTTACGTTTTCTCTCATCTCCCTCCTTTTCTTCTTCACGGCACCACTGCCGATTCTTCTTCATTTTCTCTGGTTTCACCGAGCATTTGAGAAGCAAAATGGAAGATGATAAGTGCTAGCACACACCTTGAGTGATATAAAGGTGATAGGGAAGTGAGTTTGTGAGCATGGAATCTCAAAGCTTGGAGCTTCAATGGAGTTCATGCATGGCCGATTCTTGGAGGTTCAAAGAGGACTAAAACCGCACAGCCCACTGCAAGGAGGAGCCACTGCCGTGAGCTTGGAGGGGACAAAATCGCACCTTGTTCTTCATTCATCAAAACCGTTCAATGTGAGTTATGTTTCCGCCTTACTCCTTTGATGTGTTCATACTCGGTTTTTATGCTTGATTTGTTGATCTTTGGGACTTGATTGAACTCCAACAAAAGTTGGATTAAAGCATGAAAAATTGATAATTTTTGTTGCAAAATTAGATCTGAAAAAACTGGGCTGTTTGTGAAGAAAATGATGCCATTTGAATGTATTCGATGTGTTTTGGGTGTTAGAACAATTGCCAGAAATTATTTCAGAGTTGAAATAAGCGAAAACGGTGAAAACCGAAGTTACCGGGTGACTTTTGAGCCAACCAGGTGACGGCTGCCCACACAGTGAATTTGTCACTGTTCGGGCAGCCCATTGACCAGCGTGATCACACGCGTTTAACGCAAGCACACGTATCATTCAAGTAGTATAAAAATATCGATCCCAGAAGGACTTAATTCCTATTGTTTTTATTAATTATTGATACTATTTATTTACAAGTATCTAATTAAGGGAGAAGAGAATGATTGCTTTTGGTTGGTTGAATGTGGATTTGCTTAAATAAAATAAACAAAAGAAAATACTAAGAAAAATAAATAAAAGACACAAAGATCTAGGGTTGTGATTCCACACAATATTATCCTAAAAATGAATTGATTCTCTTATATATGTGTAATAAGTCAGTTTCCTAACCTGGAACACGAAGATATACAAAAGCCTCTATCGATGGTCAGACGCAAATACCCTAATAGCCCAATTAATCATATGTCTAAGTTAACCAAGTTACCTGAATTCATTAAGTTCCAGTTCCAAAAGTGGCTACCCCCGCCCGACAGGTATATGTCTATCTTGTAAGAAAATCTATTAAAGGGTTATATATCCTTAAGGAAGATCGTGGGCTATTGAATCTAAGACTGAAACCTAAAATCTCTTCGTCAAGTTCATTTTAAGTTTACCAAATCAATCTTATTAATAGCCCATTAACAAGAAGCATTAAGTTTAAGACTCAATAAAAAAACTAAAGAATTACTCATAAAAAGAAAATCAATTATTAAGTGTGTGGATATTGTGTTTCATCACTTCCCTAGAATAAAAATAAAATGTTGGGGGTTGGGGATCCACATTTACTAATTCTAATTTAGAAATCTCCCTTCTTATAATATAGAAATTACCAGTGATATTACCAACCGACCATATAGGCGGTATCCTCATTAAGTCAGATTTTCATTTAAGTCCAACCGACCATAAAGGCGGTATCATTATTTGTCCATAAACCAGCCACATAGGCGGTAATCATCTGTCACATAAAGACCAGCCAGATAGGCGGTGTCACATTATGTCAAATAAATAAAACCAGCCATTAAGGCGGTATAACCTTTTCTGGTAAATTATAATTTTATAATTTCCATATTATAATTAAGAGAGATTAATCTAAACTAAAATAATAAAAGCTTCACCATTCCCCAACAGAAATCTAACTACTAAACATAAAAGAAAAGAAACTACTATTGTTGATGAAAATAAAAATACATAAATTAAAAACTAAAAAATAAATACAAACAAGTTGCAATCCTTAAATTCCTTACAAAAATCCAAGGAAAGCATGAGAATTACAAATGAAATGGCTTGGTATTTTTAGGAAAACCTAAAGGCTTCCACCAATTTCTCCACCAATTGCTCCACCAAACACTCCAGAAAATCCTCCAGCAAACACTCCACCAAACATGCCACAAGATACTCCAAAAAACACTCCACCAAACATGCAAGCATGTTTTGTGGAAATTTGACAATTGTAAATTGTCATTTTCCATTTTTTTATTTTTTGATAATAACTTTAGTAATAACACAAACCACATTGGATTATTCATTAATTTCGGTCTTGAGAACTTCGGAATTCGAAAATATTTAAAATTTCAAAGTTGTAGATCTTTGAGTCTTCTTTAATCTTCAATGTGAATCAGCTCAATCGGATATCGGATGAAAAAGTTATGGCCAAAATAACAAACTTGCGTAAATTTGGAATTTAGGACTACACTTCGTGACGCGTACAGTAAATTTCTGTTTTGTCCTTTTTTTCTCCGGATTTAATCATTTTAGCCCCGAGTTGATTTCATTAAGTCCCAATATTATTTTTATCTGCAAAATAAACAAAAACACATCAAAACGTTCATAAAACTCGAGAAACTAGACAAAATATTAGGTTAAATGAGTGGGAAATATTGATATAATTACCACTCATCACACCCTCAAACCTAGCATTTTGCTAGTCCAAGAGCAAAACAATAAAATAAAATAACATAAACATCTTTAAAATAAAATTAAGCTAAGCCACTTTCGTAGGGATCACGGTTGCATTTAGCGTATGTTGGGTCTCTAAGATCATTCCCAAGAACATATAAGCATGTAATATGTGTGAATACTCAAAGGAATATAGCGGAAATATACTCACATTGAACGGTTGGATGGATGTGGGAAGTTCAAAATTTTTGCTTCTTTTGAAGTTGCTCCAAGCTCCTCTTTGATTGTATGTTTGAGCTCCAAGCCTCCAAGTTTAATTCCAAACTCGTGGGAAAGGTTTCCCTATCACCTTTTTTATGATCTTTGATGTGCTAGAAATTGAGAAATTTGCAACAAAATTCCCCAAGTCTCCTTTGTGGTTCACGGCAAAACAAAGGAAAAAGAGAGGAGAGGATTTCGGTTGGGAGAGAGAGAGGGAGAGAATGAATGTATCTTCTATTTTGATTTTCCAAAAACCAAAAAATGATATACCAAATGTTTGGTAAAAGTCATTCATTTCTTTCACAATTATGTGTCTTACAAGCCACCATCATGTCATCACTAACTTCCATCACCGAAAAGTGATGAGAATGACTTGTGATGTGACTTGTGGGCCCCAATTGAATTCAAAATCCGAGTGGGCCCGCAAACACATTCCGGGCTCGAGTTCATTAATTCCAAATTAACGAATTTTCCATTGCGACATAATTAAATCAAATTTAATTAAATAATTATGCCTAGCAAAATTACTATTAAAGTCGCTCGCGAATTAATTCTAAATTAATTCGTTCACCCGAATTAAAATCCAATTTTAATTCCACTATGAAATCAAATTTCATTTAATATATCGAATATATTATCTTAATCGATTAATTCCAAATTAATCGTTCTCTCTCTTTTAATTGAATTTTATCCCAAATAAATTCTCGTCTTAATTAATCCTAGATAAATTTTCTCTCTATAATAATTAATCCCAGATTAATTATGTTCGAGTCATATTTCATCGGTGAATCTTCGGGAAGCGACCGATGAGATTCCTGGATATGTTGGTAGTAAATTCGGTCATCGGACTATCCGAACACGTGCGTACCTTGTACCACGTTCTTACCAATTTACGAGACATGGTTGGATTTTTGCAAAGCGTCGTGCCTACCCAATTCTCCGGAAATATTCTTTAAGGAATATTTAATCTATAACAGGCGTAGTATACGTGTTGGACAGTTATGACCCATAGCGTCACTATTTATACAGATCATGGTGTTGTTGTACAAATTAACTATGTGACAAAGGAGATTGCTCTCTTATCATTTGTGATTAGATCACCAAGATGTATAAATGATAGGAGGTCCATATGATTTGTTCCTATATTGAGAATGATATGAGATAGTATCAGTCCACGAAGGATAAATCATTAAATATCCCTAGTCAGAGTATTATCGAGATTGGACATCGATAAATGCGTAAAAGACTAGTATTAAATTGTGCACGTTATGAGGGCATAACAGCATAGTTCTCATACATTTGGGTATAGGATACTCATGCAAGTGTAATAGGAGGTTATGTTTTACCGATTGTACGGGAAACAGCTTTGCTCTGGATAGACCCCCTCGGAATTCCATTGGTAGTATGACTATGTGTCTATGGAAGTCCGAAATTAGGGTAGGTGTATTTGGTCTTAACCTGAGACTTACACCGCTAATACTTGCGACAATCAATATACTTTGGTTTTGGTCGTCCAGGGCTTTAATTGGTTTCTGTGTACGCCTCTTCTGGGTATATCGAGAATCGTAGTGTGTTGGGTGTGATGTCAAGACGGAAGTATCACTCCAGTCATATGGAGATGATGGTCACATAGGATACGGGACTGGTTCTCTTAAATGCTGCAGCTATCAGGATATTATGACTAGGTCATGTATTTCCGATTACAGAGACTAGTTACCAGACATCAGATATGTGCTTCATATGGGGCAGACACAATTCCAGCCCCAGGCCTAGCACGTGACATCCGATACTGGATCGAAATACGCAATACTACGTATACTAAGCCTGATATAGATCCTTATATTCCTTTAAGGATATTTCTGGAGAATTGGGTAGGCATGGCGCTTTGCTAGAAGCCAACCTTATCTTGTAAATCGGTATAAACGTAGTACTAGGTACTTACGTGTTCAGATAGTCCGACGACTGAATTTACTGCCAACATATCCAGGGATCTCATGGGTCACTTCCCGAAGATTCACCGATGACGTATGACTCGCACTTTTAATTAATCTGGGATTAATTAGATGAGAGAGAAAATTAATCTGGGATTAATTACAGAGATATTTTATCTGGGATAAAATATCAATTAAAGAGAGAAAACGATTAATTTGGAATTAATCGATAAATTAATATATTCGATATATTAAACGAAATTGGATTTCGACGCGGAATTGAAATTAGATTTTAATTCGGGCGAACGAATTGATTTAGAATTAATTCGTTAGCGACATGAATAGTAATTATGCTAGGCATGATTATTTAATTAAATTAGATTTAATTACGTCGCAACGGAAAATTAGTTAATTTGGAATTAGCGAACCCGAGCCCGGGATTGTTTGCGAGCGCATTCGCATTTCGAATTCGAGTGCGGCACGCAAGTCAAATCAAGCATCAAATCACTAGTCGCATCTAGCGTCACATCATTCATCAATCAAGTGATAGATGTCTTTCACTTTGAGTGATTGACGCAAGTCAATATTCATGAGTGATGTGAGTTGATGGAGGTTGGTGTGGCTTTTATTGTTTGACTTCAAAAGCCAAAATTATTGTAAATTATTTATTGATTTTTTGAAAAGGATTTATGTGTATTAGATACACAAATACACAAAACCAACACCATTCCATTCTCTCTCTTGGAGCCAAAAACTCCCCTCTCTCTCTCGGCCATTTGGTCATTTGGTCATTTGGTGAAGCTTGGAGCTTGTTCAATGAGCACCAAATATCGAATTTGGGGACATCAGAGTAGCTCACTGCCGAGCACTCACAAGGGCAGAAAGTTGATTTTTGTTGTCCAATGCGTCCATCAACCGATCGATGTGAGTATTCTGCAACTCCGTGATGTATTCGCAATTAATTTTCATTGCTTGAAATGATATTGGGAAGCTTAGAAAACCAAACAATGGTATCTATGAGCAAGGTTGAGCATGAAAATTTTAGGGCTTAAAATTTGGGTAAAATGTGTTTGAGCATGTTTTAATTAAATTGGATGTTTGAGTATGCTTAAAACATATTTTATTGATGAATGATTGGATCAATTTGATGAAATTGTGTTTGGAACATTTTTCCCCAAATTGTGATGTTTGGCCAAATCACCTAGAAGCCCTAATGTCTTGGAATTTTTTGTTATTTGATTCATTGGATGACTTGAAAACAATTAGGGATGTTGATTTAATGTTGATTTGGATTCAATTGGATTGGATTTAAAATTGGACATGAAAATCCCCTTTGGCCGAGACTAATATAGCATGATTGGGTTTGATTTTTTTTGATCAAAATGTGTTGGATATTAATTTATGTAATTGAGCATGATTGATTAGGCTAATTGGTGTTTTGGAAATGTTAATTGGGTAATTAATTGTGTTATACACTTTGTGTAATTAAATTGGGAATTTGGAATTTGGTAATTTAATTATGTTGTGGCCTATTTTGTAAAATTGGGCTTGAATGTTGTAAATGGGCTTATTGGGCTTGGTTGTACCAAGTTAGGTTTAGGCTAAATTGGTTGGATCCAATTGGGCCCAAAACCGCTTCCAAAAAGTCCAAATACGACTAATGGACCTTAATTATTTAATTGGGCCTAATGGGCCTAAATTGATTTCTGGGCTTATGGGGTAACTCCCGGATTGGACTTTGGTTATTGGGTTTGACCCGAGTTGACCAAAAGTCCACGCCTTAAAGAAATTAATTAAAAGCCCATTGGACTTTAATTAAATTAATAATGGATATTAATCGGGCTTTGAGACCTGTAACGATTAAATTTGGAATTTAAGTCGTAAAGGTTTATTTATAAAGTGTAATATTTAATTGGAATTAAATAACGAATTAATATTAAATACAAATTGAATTGGATTTAATTTTGTAGTTTAATTTAATTCTAGAATTCGTACTTTGAGTACTTATTCGCAAAACGAGTTTGACTCACGCAAAATCAAATCGTTGTTTGAGCATTGGATGGTCACTAATTATCAGATTAATTAATTTGATTAGATTGATTGATAACATGCTTGTGCGAATACATGGTTGTGATGCATGAATAATGTATATCGGATGGATATTAGATGGGTGGGGTAATTTTAGAAATTATTGTAATAAATTTGGAATTTATTAATTGGACCTGCGTGTCCAGCCTTATTACCTCCTTATTCTTTGTATTCTCTTCTCAGCTATTCCTCTCAATGTAAATGAGGTTTCTTTAGAAGTGTAGTGTAATAGGTAGAAGTAAATACATGTGCTAGCGGCAGAGAGAAAGAGAGAGATTTGATCTAGGATCAATGTGTAAAGTATCCATCCGCATATCATTATTATTTTATCATATGCACTTTATTATGTGTTTAGAATGCATGTTTAAGGGTGTATAATGATGAGACCTTAACAAGGATAATAAATTGGTTGCCAATTTGCAGGCGAAAAACCCTCACAAAATATTAAGCGTTTTTCCTTCCATTGAGTGATTATTACTCAAGATCCAAGACTGGCATTGGTAAGTGGGAGGATAGTAAAACTCGATGATAGTAAGAGGAATACCGATATGCATTGGTGAGTGGGAGGATAGTAAAACTCGATGAAAATCGGAGTAATACTATTCTAGGCACCGATTCCTTAATGGAACATAAATAGTTCATCAAGGATGAAACTATACCAGTAATCTTCGAATACACAAGAACCGCGTAGGTCGGAGAGAGTCAGAAAACAACCTGGGGTATGGGTTTCTGATCTCACCTTATAAATATGTCTATCTTATTGAGGAATACCAACTGACTACGTATGAGGAAGTGATACAAGGTATCGACTCCCAATTATGGCAAAGTGCCATGAGTCCGAAATGGATTCCATGTATATCAACAAGTTTGGATACTAGTTGATGTACCGCAAGGCATTGTGCCTACTGGTACTTTATAAGTCTTCAAGGAAGACATACATAGATGGCAACATACCAACGTACTAAGCTAGGCTTGTAGCGAAAAGGTATCGTTATCAACATTGTGTTGATTACGATTCAACCTTTTACATGTTGCCACGGTGAATCCATTTGGATAATGTTTGCTAATGCTGCATGTTTCATTTATGAAATATGACAGCTGAACGGGAAAATCGTTTTCCTGAAAAGGAAACCTATTGGAGGATGTTTACAACATCCTGTCGGTTTTGTCGTACCAAAACTAGCAAACAAGGTTTGCAGGTTATTCGATCCATGTTTGGATTGAAGCAAGCATTAGGTTCTTGGAATAACCATTTTGATGTAATCATAATAGTTTATGATTTAATTCAAAATGAAATGATTCTTGTGTATATAAGGAGGTTAGTGGGAGCGCACTGACAATAAATGTCCTATAAATAATGATGACATGTCATTTCTTGGAAATGATATTCCCATAATATTATCGGTGAAAGCTTGGCTTTCATGAAACTCTCCGAGAAATCGTACATTGAAAAATGTACGCGACCTGGTGTCTCATACGCTTTGAGCATATGGATTCACAAACAGGCCAATCCAAGTGATAGTCACTGGATTGATTTTAAGAACATCCTTTAGTATCTTAGAGAACTAAGGATGCTGTCTTATACTATGGAGAATGATAACTTGATGTGACTGAGATCACGACTGTAAGTTTCCCAACCGATAAAATGACTCTGAGTCACAAAACGGTACTATATAGTTTGAAATAACGGTACAGTGAGCTGGAAATCTTCCAAGTAAGATATTGTTACCGAATAAACAACAAAAGTGGATTATTGCTGCAGCTGAGGCAGCAATAGAAGCCTTCTGGGTCGGTACTAAATCTAATTAGATTAGATATAGTTTTTATCAGCTGAGCTAGACGTCAGCACAAGCTAAAGAATTAATGGTCTCATCAACGATCTAGATATATACTTTGAATATTCATCTGATTCGTTCGGATCATACATCATGGCGATGTGATGATCGAAAAAATCGCATCAGATGATAATCATGCAAATCCGCTGACGAAAGCCTTTACCACGATGCTTTGCCGCACCGGATGATGTATATTCGGTTGAATGTGAGATATATTCAATCGGGTATACGAAGTCTGATATTGTTGTCTTTATTTCTTATATGCATCGTGTTATTAGCGTATGGGCTTAGTAAGTGCGATTAAAGGTCCTCTAGTTTGAGAGGTTAAACTCCTTTACCACGATGCTTTACCGCGCCGGATAATGTCTATTCGATTGGATATGAAATATGTTCAATCGGATACACGAAGTCCAATATCATTGTCTTCACTTTTTAATATAAGTATTGTGTTGTTTGCGCATGGGCTTAGTAAGTGCGATTAAAGGTCATCTATTTTGATAGGTTAAAATTCTTTACCACGATGCTTTGTCGCGCCTTTTAGCCCATCATTATTTATTAGGTGCCATCTATTCATCCGTTCATGTATGTGTCATTTTGTTTACTGCATTTTAGAGGTCACTGCTGTGACCCCATTCGAACGCGTTTCAGAACGCCGCACGAACGCATGTTTTTTATCTCAGCTCGTTCGAACGTGTTTACGAACACAACTCGAACGCGCATGCATTTTTCCTTATCATGCATCAGGTCTCATTTCCATTCGAACGTTCGGAGAACGTGAGCATTCTGTTTCATTTTTGTTCGAACGCGTTTACGAACGCTACTCGAACGCGAAACTTCTGTTTACCGTTCGAACGCAGATACGAACGCCGCACGAACGCCCATGGTAAACAGATCATCTTCCATCATATCTCAAGCATGGTTACTCATTTTGTCATTTCCCTTTTTGATTACTCATGTTCTCGCACTTAGTCATTCATTGTGTTCAGAAGGCTACATGTTCGTTTCCATGATGCATGTTTGCACGGTAGTTACCTAATTATGCTTCCGCATTCATCCTTTCAACATGTTCATGAAGTTATATGCTTGTCGTTACTCCAATTTGCTTTCATGCGTGATTATACAATTATTATCTACCGGCATGCCAATGATCGAATGTGATGTGCTTATGACATTGTATGCTAGCTGTATTTAACTTTATGCATGCAAATTGGGACATAGATTATATACAAATAGGTTGTATGCAAATATGAAAATGTGTTACATGTGAACCTAGATGAACTTTTGATGTATGCATGCGAACTTAGGAGTAAATTACCCTTGGAAATAAATGTTGCTTAGGCTTGGTTGAATTATTGCAGAAATCATTTTATTACAAGTGGCATAAGTAAGGGACCATTCTGAATCCAACGGTTTGAGGTCTTCCCTTGCGAGGGGTGAGTGCGGCCTTAAACTATTTTCCCGGTTCACACCAGCTGGCGACTCCATTATTCTCCGGTTTAGTCCCCTGCGGGCTACTTCGTACTCCCAACCGGGTCGCGAGCCCGGGACAGCATGCGTCGCCCAGTTTCTGTTGGTTTTTAATATAGGTCCCAAGATCATGAAATTCAAGCAAGAAAACGCATGAATACATCAAGGAATAATGGCGGAAACATATACTCACAATGATTGGTTTGATGCTAGGAAGAACAAAACCCATTTTCCTCTTTCTTCAAGCTCGGAAATGGCTTCTTCATGGAGTGGACTGCACGGTTTTGATGCTCCTTGTAAACCCTAGAATCGGCCATGGATGGGCACCATTGAAGCTCCAAGCTTCAAGCTCCAAACAAGATTCCATGCTCATTAAGACACTTCCCTATCACCATAGTATAAACCCATGTGTGTGCTAGCACTCCTTCTTCATCCATAAATTCGGTCCAACCAAAATTCTTGGAGAAGAAAAAGGCTTGAAGCCGTGAGAGAAGAGAGAAGAAGGCAAAAAAACGTGAATGAATATGCCCTATGAGAGAGAAGATCGAATCTTATATTGGAGGGAAAAGAAAATGTAATACATATATCTTTTATTTATTTTCCAAAAACAAATAAATAAATATATTAAACATTTTCTTTATTCCAAAAAGTCAAAAAGCAAAAGACAAGTCTTTTTCAACTTTATTCTCATCACCTATTACTATTCACATCAAGTCACTTTAATAAAGTGACAACATGTCATGTCACATCACATCACTCAAAGTGAAAAGTGACTTGACAATTGATGCGATTAACGATTTGACGCTTGAGGTGACTTGCGTGCCGCGCTCGAATTCAAAATGCGAATGTGCTCGCAATCACTCTCGGGCTCGGGTTCGCTAATTTCAAATTAACGAATTTTCCGTCGCCTCGTAATTAAATGATTACGCCTAGCGAATCACTATTCACGTCGCTAACGAATTAATTCTAAATTAATTCGTTCGCCCGAATTAAAATCCAATTTTAATTCGGCGTTGAAATCCAATTTCATATAATATATCGAATATATTATTTTATCGATTAATTCCAAATTAATCGTTCTCTCTCTTTTATTAATATTTTATCCTAGATAAAATATCTCCGTAATTAATCCGAGATTAATTTTCTCTCACTTCTAATTAATCCTAGATTAATTAAAGTGCGAGTTATACATCATCGGTGAATCCTCGGGGAGCGACCCATGAGACCTCCGGATATGTTGGCAGTAAATGCGGTCATCGGACTATCCGAACTCGTAAGTGTTGGTTTTTATTAAGGTCCCAAGATCAAACAAGACATGAAAACAATGCGTGAATACACCAACGAAGATAGCGGAATACTTACATTGGTTGGTTGAGTCGAATCGAAGACGAATGAAGCCAAAAACGCACTGCCATGGACGCCCACTGCATGCAGTCCACTGCCTTCTGTCTTCAGTTTTTGAGCTGCGAAATGGAGCTCCGAATTTCGTCGGACGGATCCCGGCTCATGGTCGAACCTCCCTACCACATTCGCAAGACTTGTAAGTGTGCTAGCACTTGATTTCTCACCATGAAAAACCACTCTTGCTTCCCTTTAGTGTCACGTTTTTCTGGTTCAAAACCAGTCCAAATATTCTGTTTTTGGGCGTGAGAAGAAGAGAGCAAAATGAGAGAGAAAGAAAAATGTGTTGAGTTATCACAAAAGTTGTAAATCATTTGTTTATATATTTTCAAAAAATATTAAATGATTTACCAATTCATTTTAACTTTTAAAAAGTCAAATAAATTGAATGTAATAAGCTTGAGTGTTCCACACTCCAATATCAATGTCCATCAAGTCATATCAACTTTAATAAAGTGACATGTTGAGTGTCTTTCACTCAATCCATTAATCAAATCAATCAATCACTCAAAGTGACTTTTGATTTGACGCTGGATGTGACGATTGATTTGACGCTTGATGTGACTTGCGTCGTCGCACTCGAATTCGAAATACTAATGCGCTCGCAATCACACTCGGGCTCGGGTTCGTTAATTCCAAATTAACGATTTTTCCGTCGCGTCGTAATTAAATGATTACGCCTAGCGAATTCACTATTCACGTCGCTAATGAATTAATTCTAAATTATTTCGTTCGCCCGAATTAAAATCTAATTTTAATTCCGCGTCGAAATCTAATTTCGTTTGATATATCGAATATATTAAGTTACCAATTAATTCCAAATTAATCGTTATCTCTCTCTAGACGATATTTTATCCTAGATAAAATATCTCTGTAATTAATCCTAGATTAATTTTCTCTCTTTTCTATTATAATCCCAGATTATTCAAGAGTGCGAGTTGTGCGTCATCGGTGGATTATCGGGAAGCGACCCATGAGATCTCCGGATATATATTGGCAGTAAATACGGTCGTCGGAGTATCCGAATCACGTACGTACCAAGTACTACGTTCTACCGATTTACGAGACAAGGTCGACTCCTAGCAAAGCACCAAGTCTACCCAATTCTCCGGACATATCCATTTAAGAATATTAAGATCTGTATCAATCGTAGTATACGATTGTATTGTGCATATCGGTCCAGTATCGGATAATCACGTGCTAGGGCTGGGGCTGGATAAGTGTCTTCCCCGTCCGAAGCACATATCGGATGTCTGGTAAC
This sequence comes from Zanthoxylum bungeanum, assembly GCA_019454045.1. NCBI lineage: Eukaryota > Viridiplantae > Streptophyta > Magnoliopsida > Sapindales > Rutaceae > Zanthoxylum > Zanthoxylum bungeanum. Next base: position 13,087 of record SKCR01036141.1, read on the forward strand.
ATAGTCTCTATAATCGGATATACATGACCTGGTCACAATATCCCGATTGGTTGCGCAACACTCAAGAGCACTAGTACCGTATCCTGCGTGACATCAACTCCAATATGACTGAAGTGACACTTCCGTCTTGACATCACACCAAATACTCTACGACTCTCTGATAAACCCAGAAGTGGTGTACTCAGAACCTGTTTAAAGTCCCCTACCACCAAAACCAAAGTTTATCGATTATCGTAAGTATTAGCGATGCAAGTCTCAGGTTAAGACTATACACACCTACCTTGATTTCGGCCTCCCATAGACACATAGTCATAATACCAATGGGATTCTGAGGGGTCTATCCAGAGCGAAGCTGTTTCCCGTACCATCGGTGAAACACGACCTCCTATCGCACTTGCATAAGTATCCAACACTTATATATATGAGAACTAAGTCGTTGTGCCCTCACAACGCACACAAGTGCAATACTAGCCTATTCCGCATTATCGATGTCCAGTCTCGATAATACTACGGCTAGGGATATTTAATGATTAATCCTTCGTGGACTGATACTGTCTCATATCATCTCAATCCAGGAACTAATCATATGGACCTCTCTTCATTTATATATCTATGGTGATCTAATCACAAATGATGAGAGTGCAATTTCCTTATTACATAGTTAATTTGCTACAACAACACAATGATCTGTGCAAATAGTGACGCTATGGGTCATATTATCCAACAATCTCCCACTTGGCACATAGCGAGTCACTCAAGTGTCCAACACCAGAACTATGTATGGTTCGCTCAAATTGCTGAGGAAAGGTTTTCGTCAGCGGATTTGTTTGATTATCGTTTGACGCGATTTATACGATCATCACATCGCCACGATGTATGATCCGAACGAATCGGATGATATAGAAGTATATATATGGATCGTCGATGAGACCTTTAATTCCTTAGCTTGTGTTGACGCCTAGCTCAGCTGCTAAAAGAACTATATCTAATCTAATTAGATTTATTTCAATCCAAAAGACTTCTATTGCTGCCTCAGCTGCAGCAATAATCCGCGTTTGTTGTTTATTCGGCAACTGTTATCTTGCTTGGAAGATTTCCAGCTCACTGTCCCGTTATTCAAACTTTATAGTACCGTAGTATTTAATCGTTTGGAAACTTGATGCAGTGATCCCAGTCACTTCAAGTTCTCCTTCTCCATAGTAAAAGATAGCATCTTTAGTTCTCAGAGATACTAACAGATGTTCTTAACTTCAATCCAGTGACTATCACTTGGATTGAGCCGATTGTGACTCCATATGCTCGAAGCGTATGAGATACCAATACAAGTACATTTTAAATGTACAATTTCCCAGAGAGTGTTAACAACACCAAATCTATCCCAGTAGATCTTTATTCCTTGAATAAAGGTTGTTACTCCCCATAATTCTACGGAGAAATTCTATTGAAAGAATATCTATGAAAACCAAGCTTTCACCAATTGTTTTATGGGAATTTCACTGTCAGTGCGCTCTCCCACTAACCTCCTTATATACACAAGAATTATTTCGTTTTGAGTTAAATCATAAACCATTATGATTATTTCAAAACGTCAGTTCTAAGAACCTTATGCTTGCTTCAATCCAAACATGGATTGAATAATCCGCAAACCTTGTTTGTCGGTTATACAAAATCGTCAGAATGTTATAAACATTCTCCAAAAGGTTTCCTTTTCAGGAAAGCGATTTTGATTTGTAACTGACATATTTCATAAATGAAATATACAGTTATCAACAAGCATCTTCAAAATGGATTTACCATGGCAACAGGTAAAAGGTTGAACCGTTATTAACACAATGTTGATAACGATACCTTTTTCGTCAAAAGCCTAGCTTTGTACGTTGGTATGTTGCCATCCATGTATGTCTTCCTTGAAGACGTTTAATGTACCAATGGGCACAATGCCTTGTGGTACAACTAGTATCCAAAATAGTTGTTATACATGGAATCCATTTCGGACTCATGGCACTTTGCCATGACAGGGAGCCGATACCTCGTATCACTTCCTCAAAACGTAGTCGGTGGATATACCTTCACAAGATTGACATCTTTATGAGGTTAGATCAGAAACCCATACCCTAGGTTGTTTTCTGACTCTATCCGATCTACGAAGTTCTTGTGAATTTGAAGATTAATGGTATAGATTCATCATTGATGAACTGTTTGTGTTCCATTACGGACTTCGTGCCTAGAACAGTATCACTCCGATTTTCATCGAGTATCACTATCCTCCCACTGACCACTGTATATCGGTATTCCTCTTAGGAAAAACCGCATGGTGAGCAACAATCACATTGTTCTCATGTGAGATTTACAAGTACTATACTTAAGGTTTCCCTTAGGAAAACCTATATTGGCACTTATCCAATTGGGTCTTTAAGTTTGGTATCATCCAAACGTCATGGCTGGCATACCCAAATTATCAGGAATGAGAAACCCCGTTTCTTCCCTATTCATATCCTATATGACATCTGTCAAACAGATTTTCATGGAACCTTATTCTAAATAAGTTTTGCACTATTAATACATATCCTATTGAAGGAAACAATAGCTCAAAGCGACTCGTGATAAACCTTATCATGTCCAACAAAATTCGGTTTTAGTTTGGACACACCGTCTAACTGACGTGTCTCGGGAGGAGTCCTCATATGAAAGAACAACGTACTCTTTCATATACATATGAAACTTACTGCTTAAGTATTTTCCAATACGGTCTTACCGTAGCGGCATAATACTATAGCCGATCTGTTTGTCTACTTCGTGTCGAAACTCTAAAGTTTCTGATTTGTATTCTTCAAAAGAGACACAAAACCATAACGTGATGCTACATCTGTTAAGGTCACGAAATATTCATGTTCACATCTAGCCAGCTAGATATGGGCCCACTTACTTCACCATGAATAGGGCTAACAGATCGGTGGCACTTTTACTATTACAAAGTAAATAGTATTTTAGGTACCTTACATAATAAACTAGATTCGCAGACCTTATTTGAATAGTCAAATCAGTCCTAGTACCCACTCTTAAAAGGTGTGGATATACGAGTCTTCTTTAATTGTGTCCTAGACAACAATGCCACAAATAAGTCTCTATTGATCAAATCAATTTGAGCTATTTATTTGTCATTTTATATGTTGAGATTTTCTTTATATTCAAAATATAAATTCTGTTATTTACATCTAATGTATTTTATCTCAGTATCATCTTTATATAATAAAACACTTAGTGTTCTATAGCATAAAGGTTTTATCCACAATGGATTAAACACTGATATAGAGATAATGTCTCTAGTCAAACTAGTTATATTATAACAGTTCCTAATTTAAGTACATACCCAAATGGTAGTTCCTAAACTTAGGTATCTACGGTCGAAACAGCGACTTTCGTCCTGTTTCCGATTTGCAGAGAAATCTCGGCTTGAAGTCAGTATCCATCTCATAGCGGATTCTGAACATCAATACATATATTTTATGTACCACACTAAGTATTTAAAATCTAATTTCAATACCAGAAGTGAACATAACTTTGACAAATATTTTTAAAGTTATAGCCTCGCCCTTTCTTTAATTCCTTCGTGTCTTCCATATCCAAATGGTAGTCACTTGGGATTATGCAATTATCTTTTCAATATTACACAAACCTTTGGCCAAGCCTTGGGTTTCGGAATATCGAAACGATGTGCACCTTGTGCAACTCGCCCAATTGCAAACTTTGACTTCTCTCCACTAGAATAGTCAAATCAATTCTCTAAGAATTATTAATTGCATTTTAATACTTTTAAATATAAAGATTGATTTATGATAAGTATATTAATTAAGCACTGAAGTCATCATCATATAAATCTTCCAAAGATTTTATGCTCTACTTATTTGCTTAATTATGAGCCTAGATATAACAAGTTATTTTATCCAATAAAGTAACCTATTATTAATTCCCAATGAAAATTAAATCATTTAAAACATTTAATCCAAGGATTATATATTTTAAATATTCAACTTTTCAATTCTTTCTTGATTTCAATAGTCCAACTATTTAATCAATTTTAATAAGGTACTATTTATTATAATGATTACAATAATCCAATTATTTAATCAACTATAATTTTAATATTGATTACTATAATCTAATTATAAAATCAACTATCATTTTAATTCAATTATATTGATTACTATAATCCAATTATAAAATCAACTATAATTTGAATGAGTTTGTATATAGTCCAACTATATATATTTTTTAAAAAACAACATAAAATATTAGTCCAACTAATACTTTTGATTAATATGACGAGTAAAATATTGATGAGCGCGTTTTGCGAGTATTCGAACGAATGTTGCAAATTCAATACTTGCCTCCCACTATTTTTCGTCGAGCCTCTAACCCTCTATGGAGTACTCGGGAAACCGTGTTTCCTAGTGGGCTAGGATCCTATTAAATAACATACAACCTTGACTTTGGCCAACAAGCTGTATGCTATTTAACTAGGTAGATCTCACATATCAATTGGATCCAATCCAATTCCTAGATCCGGTTAGGTGGACATCCAAGTCCTAAACATATTACTTATGCCAATGTATCTAATACATTTTCCTAACCTTATCCTCCGAATCATCTAGGCCTTGGCTTTGGCACAACAAACCTAATGATTCCAGTTAAGCGGGACCCATTGACATGGAAAGTTTCGTAATCAATGTCGTTGGACAAGAAGTGATCTTGACTTTGGCCAACAAATCACAACTTGGACAAGACACCGATGTGGAACAAAACCCTCATGATTCAAATACATCCATAATTGACAAGGTCTTGACTTTGGCCAACAAACCAATGCCAATCGGATCTTGAACAAGAATCATTCAATGGAAGGATAATCGCTTAATATTGAACGAGGGTTTTTCGTGTGCAAATTGGCTACCAATTTAATTATCTTTGTTAAGGTCTCATCATCATACACCCTTAAACATGCATTCTAAATACATAATAAAGCGAGTATGAAAATAAATAATAATGATATGCGGATGGATACTTTACACATTGATCCTAGATCAAATCTCTCCCTTTCTCACTCAAGCTAGCACTAGTATTACTTCTACCCGTTACACTACAGTTCTAAAGAAACCTCATATACATAGAGGGGAATAGGTGAGAAGAGAATACAAGAGAATAGAGGTGATAAGGCTGGACACGCAGGTCCAATTTAATAAATCGAATTTATTACAACAATTTCTAAAATTGCCCACCCATCTAATATCCATCTGATATACATTATTCATTCAACACAACCACGTATTCACACACATAAGCATGCTATCAATCAATCTAATCAAATTAATTAGTCTGATAATTAAGTGATCATCCAATGTTCAAACAACGATTTGATTTTGTTCGAGTCAAACTCGTTTTTGCGAACAAGTACTCAAAGTACGAATTCATGAATTAAATTAAACTACATCATTAAATCAAATTTAACATGTATTTAATACTAATTCACTATTCAATTCAAAATTAAACATTACACTTTATTTAATAAACCTTTTACGATTTAAATTCCAAATTTAATCGTAACGCGTCTCAAAGATCGATTAACGTCCAACGTCAATTCAATTAAAGTCCAATGGGCTTTTAATTGATTTCTTATGGCGTGGACTTTTGGTCAACTTGGGTCAAACCGAGAACCAAAGTCCAATCCGGGATTTACCCCATAAGCCCATAAATCAATCTTGGCCCATTAGGCCCAATTGAACTTTAAAGGTTCATTAGTCGCATTTGGGCTTTATGGTTAAGGTTTTGGGCCCAATTGGATCCAATCCATTTGGCCTAAATCCAACTTGATAAAATCAAGCCCAATAGGCCCAAATACAACATTAAAGTCCAATTTCCAAAATAGGCCCAATTAATTAAATATACAAAATCCAATTTCATATTCAATTAACCTAAAGTGTATTACATGATTAATCAACTAAATCAACATTTCCAAAACACTAAATTAGTCCAATTAATCATGCTCAATTCATTATTATATGTCCAACACACATATTGAAAAATCAAACCTATTTACATGCTTTTATGCTCTCGGCCAAGGAGGGATTTTGTGTCCGATTCGGTTTCGATCCAATCGAACCCACAATCGACATCAAATCACCATCCAATTTGATTTCATACACATCCAATGTCACAAAATCAAAAATATACCAAGTCATTAGGGCAATAAGCAATTCGGCCAACATATAGAATTTATGGATTTTTATCCAATTCAAAATTAAATCCAATTCAATCTCAAATCAACATCATCCTACATCATTATAACTCATCCAATGAATTAAAATGAAAAAAATCCAAGATTTCCAATATCCATCACATTCGGCCAACATGAGATTTGGGGGTTTTTGTCCAATTCAAAGTACTATCCAATTGACCTCAAATTAACATCAAATATTATGATTCCAATTCATCTAATGAATCAAAAAACAAATTTTCCAAGAACTCAAAATCAATATAGCATTCGGCCAAGGTGATAACTTTTGGGGATTTTAAGTTCAAATCAAAATCCAATCTAATTGGTTTCAAATTAACATTATCCTAAATGATTTCAACTTATCAAATGAATCAAAAAACAAAAAATTCCAAGAACTCCAAACAAATCACATATTCGGCCAACACTTCCAATTTGGGCAAAATTGATCCAATCACATTTTGTTGAAATTGATCAAATCAATCTTCAATATTACATATATTAAGCATGCTTAAACATTTTCTTTATTCCAAAAAGTCAAAAAGCAAAAGACAAGTCTTTTTCAACTTTATTCCCATCACCTATTACTATTCACATCAAGTCACTTTAATAAAGTGACAACATGTCATGTCACATCACATCACTCAAAGTGAAAAGTGACTTGACAATTGATGCGACTAACGATTTGACGCTTGATGTGACTTGCGTGCCGCGCTCGAATTCGAAATGCGAATGCGCTCGCAATCACTCTCGGGCTCGGGTTCGCTAATTCCAAATTAACGAATTTTCCGTCGCCTCGTAATTAAATGATTACGCCTAACGAAATCACTATTCATGTCGCTAACGAATTAATTCTAAATTAATTCGTTCGCCCGAATTAAAATCCAATTTAATTCGGCGTTGAAATCCAATTTCATATAATATATCGAATATATTATTTTATCGATTAATTCCAAATTAATCGTTCTCTCTCTTTTATTAATATTTTATCCTAGATAAAATATCTCCGTAATTAATCCCAGATTAATTTTCTCTCACTTCTAATTAATCCCAGATTAATTAAAGTGCGAGTTATACATCATCGGTGAATCCTCGGGGAGCGACCCATGAGACCTCCGGATATGTTGGCAGTAAATGCGGTCATCGGACTATCCGAACTCGTAAGTGTTGGTTTTTATTAAGGTCCCAAGATCAAACAAGACATGAAAACAATGCGTGAATACACCAACGAAGATAGCAGAATACTTACATTGGTTGGTTGAGTCGAATCGAAGACGAATGAAGCCAAAAACGCACTACCATGGACGCCCACTGCATGCAGTCCACTGCCTTCTGTCTTCAGTTTTTGAGCTGCGAAATGGAGCTCCGAATTTCGTCGGACGGATCCCGGCTCATGGTCGAACCTCCCTACCACCTTCGCAAGACTTGTAAGTGTGCGAGCACTTGATTTCTCACCATGAAAAACCACTCTTGCTTCCCTTTAGTGTCACGTTTTTCTGGTTCAAAACCAGTCCAATATTCTGTTTTTGGGCGTGAGAAGAAGAGAGCAAAATAAGAGAGAAAGAAAAATGTGTTGAGTTATCACAAAAGTTGTAAATCATTTGTTTATATATTTTCAAAAAATATTAAATGATTTACCAATTCATTTTAACTTTTAAAAAGTCAAATAAATTGAATGTAATAAGCTTGAGTGTTCCACACTCCAATATCAATGTCCATCAAGTCATATCAACTTTAATAAAGTGACATGTTGAGTGTCTTTCACTCAATCCATTAATCAAATCAATCAATCACTCAAAGTGACTTTTGATTTGACGCTTGATGTGACGATTGATTTGACGCTTGATGTGACTTGGGTCGCCGCACTCGAATTCGAAATACGAATGCGCTCGCAATCACACTCGGGCTCGGGTTCGTTAATTCCAAATTAACGATTTTTCCGTCGCGTCGTAATTAAATGATTACGCCTAGCGAATTCACTATTCACGTCGCTAATGAATTAATTCTAAATTATTCGTTCGCCCGAATTAAAATCTATTTTAATTCCGCGTCGAAATCTAATTTCATTTGATATATCGAATATATTAAGTTACCGATTAATTCCAAATTAATCGTTATCTCTCTCTAGACGATATTTTATCCTAGATAAAATATCTCTGTAATTAATCCTAGATTAATTTTCTCTCTCTTCTATTATAATCCCAGATTATTCAAGAGTACGAGTTGTGCGTCATCGGTGGATTATCGGGAAGCGACCCATGAGATCTCCGGATATATATTGGCAGTAAATACGGTCGTCGGAGTATCCGAATCACGTACGTACCAAGTACTACGTTCTACCGATTTACGAGACAAGGTCGACTCCTAGCAAAGCACCAAGTCTACCCAATTCTCCGGACATATCCATTTAAGAATATTAAGATCTGTATCAAGCGTAGTATACGATTGTATTGTGCATATTGGTCCAGTATCGGATAATCACGTGCTAGGGCTGAGGCTGGATAAGTGTCTTCCCCGTCCGAAGCACATATCGAATGTCTGGTAATATAGTCTCTATAATCGGATATACATGACCTGGTCACAATATCCCGATTGGTTGCGCAACACTCAAGAGCACTAGTACCGTATCCTGCGTGACATCAACTCCAATATGACTGAAGTGACACTTTCGTCTTGACATCACACCAAATACTCTACGACTCTCTGATAAACCCAGAAGTGGTGTACTCAGAACCTGTTTAAAGTCCCCTACCACCAAAACCAAAGTTTATCGATTATCGTAAGTATTAGCGATGCAAGTCTCAGGTTAAGACTATACACGCCTACCTTGATTTCGGCCTCCCATAGACACATAGTCATAATACCAATGGGATTCCGAGGGGTCTATCCAGAGCGAAGCTGTTTCCCGTACCATCGGTGAAACACGACCTCCTATCGCACTTGCATAAGTATCCAACACTTATATATATGAGAACTATGCCGTTGTGCCCTCACAACGCACACAAGTGCAATACTAGCCTATTCCGCATTATCGATGTCCAGTCTCAATAATACTACGGCTAGGGATATTTAATGATTAATCCTTCGTGGACTGATACTGTCTCATATCATCTCAATCCAGGAACTAATCATATGGACCTCTCTTCATTTATATATCTATGGTGATCTAATCACAAATGATGAGAGTGCAATTTCCTTAGTACATAGTTAATTTGCTACAACAACACAATGATCTGTGCAAATAGTGACGCTATGGGTCATATTATCCAACAGTAAGTACCTCGTACTACGTTTTATCGATTCACAAGACAAGGTTGGCTTCTAGCAAAGCGCCATGCCTACCCAATTCTCCGGAAATATCCTTACAGGAATATATGATCTATATCAAGCGTAGTATACCGTAGTATTGTGTATTTCTGTCCAGTATCGGATGATCACGTGCTAGGCCTGGGGCTGGAATTGTGTCTGCCCCGTACGAAGCACATATCGGATGTCTGGTAACTAGTTTCCATAATCGGATAAACATGACCTAGTCATAATATCCCGATAGCTCGAGCATTTAAGAGAACGAGTTTCGTATCCTACGTGACCGTCATCTCCACTATGACTGGAGTGATACTTCCGTCTTGACATCACACCCAACACACTATGATTCTCAATATACCCAGAATTGGCGTACACAGAACCGGTTAAAGCCTTGGACGACCTCAACTAAAGTATATCGATTGTCGTAAGTATTAGCGGTGCAAGTCTCAGGTTAAGACCAAATACACCTACCCTGATTGCAGACTCCCATAGACACATAGTCAGACTACCAATGGGATTCCGCGGGGGTCTATCCAGAGCGAAGCTGTTTCCCATACCATCGGTGAAACACAACCTCCTATTATACTTGCATGAGTATCCTATACCCAAATATACAGTCAGATTGTCTGATTTTATCAAAGCATAGAGAATACATATTTGATAGTAGGGTCAGTGGGAGCGTACAAATTTCTTTCTAGTGTTATATATCCTAAGAACATTATCATCATTAACGTAATAATGAAATGTTTGTGAGGTAAAAGGTTTACCTAAGTCTTCTTTTCTTCGTGAAAGCAGTGGGAGTAGTCTCTGATATATTTGATATAAAGTTTTATATATGATATAAAACTAAGAGACTTGTGAGAAGCTCCCATTAGTCGTGCATTAGATATGATCTAATAACACAAAAAGACTATTTGTATGACAGTTAGTATAACTGTTTGACATTTAGTGTGTCTATTGTATATAGTATTAATCTTTCGTAAATGATGATTCCTTTATCAAAAGAGAAATTGATTAGAATGTCTAGTCAATCTGATGCATCATATGATGATAGCATAATGAATACTATATAATGTGCGATTAAAGATATCAATTTAATTGTAATTGTTATGAGTTATTTTGATATGTTGTAGACCATAAGATGGATCTTGAAACATATTTTTTGTGATCTTTGAGATATTAAGATCAAGTTTCTTATTCATGGAGAATATAATACGCAACCATTAGGGTCAGATTAATTCTAAGTCTAATTATGAGATTAGATGGTCTATATCATATAAAGTCAGAAAAGATGCAGTGGGATTGTCGCCGTTGATTCTACTAAATTAGTAGAATTAGTTGTAACTTATGAAGTATTTACTTATGAAGTTACATAATGACCTTATAGATTAGAATTTTTGATATTAGTGTTGTGCTTGCGGTTGTCTTATAGTATTTTGGATTTGATCTCTAAATAAATAGACAATTTTATAGCTGTAGCATAATATTAATATCGTATCTGAGTCATATTTATGTAGAACTTGGGTTCTACAAAATACGAATGATGTTAGCTAAGGAAAACAATTGGGTTTGTTGGACAGACTCAATTAATTATAGCAGGCTTACTTGTTGTTGCCTACCTCTTGAGTGCTAGGTGAGCTCTTGAGAGCCATGGGTATGTGATACACATTGAGATGTGTATATGATACCGTGGATTGGCACTAGAGCAAGTGGGAGAAATTGTTAGGGTTGATGCTTAGAGTGCCAATCCGGATCATATTTATGTTTGATTCATAAATACGAACAATTCTTTTTTTCCATAATATTACTTATTTAATAGTAGTACCTCATGTCTTTTATACACATATTCGATCTAATTGTGATTAGAGATCTAATTATGATTAGATTGAAACTAAATCTGATTTAGCGATACTTGTATATTAGACAAAGACCCTAGGATTTACAACGTAGTGCGTAGTTACAATGTAGTTTGTAATTGACAATGGAAAGCATCACTATAAGTTGTATATCCTTAAATAAAGTTCCTAGTCAAGATTTACTAACACGGGTCGGTTAGTAAAATATGTTGAGACCAGTACATGTAATATATCGTGACTTGTTCCGATGGTTTATCCCAATGAACCATAAGTCTCGAGAGACTCGTATAGATGTTTATTTGATAGACACTGAACGACTCACTGAATATTTCCTATCAGATGGTACACCAATGTCAATAGGAATCTTCTCGAGTTGAGCGAGCATAATGGTCCTTTGACTTGAGATACCACTGTGGATATATGAGTTATCCTCCATACTTTGATGGCAGTCATGTCACTAATCTATTTAGAGCAGACCTCCGCATGTTCGTTGGGTGTGGACTGATGTTCAGGATATCATGTGCGTATCATGATAGAATCCGCCAGTCCTGTGTACAGGGCTTAGGTATCCTGAACGTGTTTACAATCTAGTAAATCCATGGTGGTGGAATAACTTTGGAAACCAGTTCCGAGTGTTATTTAGAGATCATAAATTTGAAAAGTCGACTATATTATACCATACGAATTTGACGTTGTTATCTATGGATAGCCTATGACGGAGGGATTATATGTATGCAATGACCTCGAATTGCATAGTTTAGCGAGATTTGTTATGGATATGCCCTATACCCAACTTACGGATGGGCTATATGTACATGTATTTGTAATATTTTTCATTAATTAATAAAATGGTTGTTGGACAATTATGGCCCATAGCATCACTATTTGTACAGATCATGGTGTTGTTGTACAAATTAACTATGTGACAAAGGAAATTGCCCTTTTATCATTTGTAATTGGATTACCTAGATGTATAAATGATGAAAGGTCCATATGATTAGTTCCGGATTGAGATGATATGAGACAGTATCAATCCACGAAGGTTTAATCATTAAATATCCCTAGTCGGAGTATTATCGAGATTGGACATCGATAATGCGTAAAAGACTAGTATTACATTTGTGCACGTTGTGGGAGCATAACGGCATAGTTCTCATATATTTGGGTATAGGATACTCATGCAAGTGCAATAGGAGGTTGTGTTTACCGATGGTACGGAAACATCTTCGCTCTGGATAGACCCCTCGAAATTCCATTGGTAGTATGACTATGTGTCTATGGAAGTCCGAATCAGGGTAGGTGTATTTGGTCTTAACCTGAGACTTGCACCGCTAATACTTACGAAAATCAATATACTTTGGTTTGGTCGTCCAGGGTGTTAACCGGGTTCTCTATACGCCTCTTCTGGGTATATTGAGAATCGTAGTGTATTGGGTGTGATGTCAAGATGGAAGTATCACTCCAGTCATAATGGAGATGATGATCATGTAGGATACGGAACTGGTGCTCTTATATACTGCAGTCATCGGGATAATATGACTAGGTCATGATTATCCGATTATAGAGACTAGTTACCTGAGATCCGCTATGTGCTTCGTACGGGACAAACACAATTCCATCCCCAGGCTTTGCACGTGACATCCGATACTGGATCGTAATACGCAATACTACATATATTACGCCTGATATAGATCACATATTCCTATAAGAATATTTCTGGAGAATTGGGTAGGCACGGTGCTTTGCTAGAAGCCAACCATGTCTTGTAAATCGGTAAAAACGTAGTACTAGGTACGTACGTGTTCGGATAGTCCGACGACCGGATTTACTGCCAATATTCACCGATGATGTATGACTCGCACTTTATTAATCTGGGATTAATTAGTAGAGAGAGAAAATTAATTTGGGATTAATTACGGAGATATTTTATCTGGGATAAAATATTATTTAAAGAGAGAGAACGATTAATTTGGAATTAATCGATAAAATAATATATTCGATATATTATACGAAATTGGATTTCGACGCGGAATTAAAATTAGATTTTAATTCGAGCGAACGAGTTAATTTAGAATTAATTTGTTAGCGATGTGAATAGTAATTTTGCTAGGCATAATTATTTAATTAAATTTGATTTAATTACGTCGGAACGGAAAATTTGTTAATTCGGAATTAGCGAACCCGAGCCCAGGAGTGTTTGCGGGCCCACTCACATTGCGAATTTAAGTGCGGCCCATAAGTCACATCAAGCGTCAAATCATTAGTCACTTTGATTGATGTGATGTCTAGTCACTTTGAGTGATGTGACAACTTGTCACTTTGATTGATGGTGGTAGTTGGATGGCTTTAATGCCATTTACCAATTTTGAATTTGGTAAATCATTAATTGATTTTGGAAAATCAATTAAGTGTATTAGATACACAAACCAACCTAACACAACTCACTCTCTCTTCTTTCCCTCTTCCTACTCTCGGCCAAGGGCCATTTTCTTCGTTCATTTTTCTGTCAAAACCGTGAGATGAATGAGAAGCTTAGGGAATTTTGTGGCAAAATTTCCAAGGTGCTAGCACACATTTGGAGTCATCCTAAGGTGATAGGGAAACCTACCCATGGGCATGGAATCACCATTTGCAAAGCTTGGAGCTTGGAGCATCAATGGAGGAGATGACCGAAAATGGAGGAGCACAAAACCAGTCCAAAATCGTGAGCCACCTTGGAGGAAAGCATGAAGATTTTTGTTGTTCCTCGCATCGCAAAAGCCGATCTATGTAAGTATGATTCCGCCATGCTTCTTTTATGAGTATTCACAAATGTTTCATTGCTTGAAATTGATCTTGGGACTAACTAGAAACCCAATAATGGCAATCTTTATTATACGTGTCTTACATAAATTATATGAATCATCAAACACTGTAATAAAGCCCTTTGAGTAATAAGATGATGGCTTCCACGCCTTATGAGAATCATTACTCTCAAACGTTCCTAGTCATAGTTTTATGAATAATCTGGGCGTTCACAAAGCGGAGAGACTAGCATGATGATATGATCCGCCCTTAAGTGGGGTAGCCGATCTCATAGGCTACTAGCGGAGATCCATCCGCTTGGTGTATCACATGGATGCATGAGTTGCTCGTGTCCATCGAACTGACCGCCGAAAGTTTTTGACATGGAGTGTTTATCCCATGTGTCTGTGAGAACTTTCATGTATAGATTGTATGACTAGTCCTTAGACTTGAGGTCCTTACAATCTTATGTGTGGAACAAATAACTTTGACATTCTCTTTCACATGTTCAAAAGATCCGGTCATAAGGGTATGATTGGGTCATTTGTTGAAACACATGAAGTTTGTAAAGATACAACAGAGAATCGCCACTCTCTCGGATAATATTTTCTTATAAGAGTAGTATTCCAGTTCGTGGGTTGATATGTGTGATCAGTGCTTGAGATTGTGGCCGCAGCGGAAGAATCATGTGAGATTCTTGGGTTAGCACGATTCATGACACTATCAACATCATACCTTTGACTATATAGGTAGACACTTTCCATACCTTAGGTCAAACGGTGGGGATATAGTGAGGCGAAGGACTGTATCATACGTAAATCGCATACAGAATGGGTATATATATCTTTCCTTCTTATTTGGGGGCCTTGGTATGTTGCTAGATGTCAACCTTGGTCATTGAAATCGAATGACCATCTGATCAGAGGATAATTTATGTTCGATTAAATTATCACGATTCATTTCATGTCCAACTTGAGGGGATCCCAATGTTTGGGTTTCTAGGTTATCCCAAGATCAAATTAAGCAATGAAAACATGTGAATACAACAAACTAAAGTTGCGTAATACTCACTTTGATCGGCTTTTGTGATGCGAAGAACACAAAACTTTTCCTCCTCCATGGAAGCTCTCAGCCATGCCCAAAATTTGTGCTCCAAGTTTCGGTCAAACCTCCATTGTGTGCTCCAAGCTCCAAGCTTTGTAAATGGTTATTCCATGCTCATGAATGGGTTTCCCTATCACATTTGTTTTACCCCTTGGATGTGCTAGCATCTTGGAAAATTTGCCACAAATCTTCCTATTGCTTCTTGTTATTCTCGGCCAAGCCAAGAAAATAAAAGAGAAAATGGCCCTTGGCCGAGAGATGAGGGAGAGGAGATGGAGAGAATATGTCTATTGTGTTATGTTTTGATTTTCAAAAATCAAATAATCATTTTCCAAAAATCCCACTTTCCAAAAATGGTACAAGGCTTTTAAGTCTTCCAACCACCACCATCAATCACAAGAGCAATTTCCTTTCTCACATAGTTATTTTGTACAACAATACAATGTTTTGTACAAATAGTGATGCTATGGGTCATAATTGTCCAACAATCTCCCATTTGGCCTAAAGCCAATCACTCAAGTGTCCTACACTTGAACTATGTACGGTTCGCTCAAACTTCTACTGAGAAAAATGCTTTTATCAGCGGATTTGCAATGTTATCATCTGATGTAGACAGATTTTTCATGGAACCTTATTCAAAATAAGTGTTGCACTGTTTTATGCGTATCCTTAGAAGGAAAATGGTAGCTCAGATCGACTCATTATTAACCTTATCATGTCCAACAAAATTCGGTTTCTTCGTTTGGACACACCATCAAATTGAGGTGTTCCAAGAGGAGTCAACTATGAAAGAATACTATAATCTTTCAGGTAGTCAAGAAACTTATTGCTTAAGTATTTTCCACCACGGTCTAACTATGACGGTTTAATACTTTAGCCGATCTGTCTGTTATACTTCCTGTCGAAACTCTAAAAGTTTCTGACTTGTGTTTCATAAGATACACATAACCATAACGCGATGGCACATCCGTAAAGGTTACGAAGTGCTCATATCCACCTCTAGCCTAGCTAGATATGGGCCCACTTACGTCACTATGGACGAGGGCTTACAGATCGATGGCACTTGTACTTTTACCAAGTAAAAGGTGTTTTAGGCACTTTGCCTAATAAAATAGATTCGTAGACATTCATTTTGATTAGAATCAAATCTGTCCTAGCACCCACTCTTCGAAAGTGTGGATATACGAGTCTTGTTTATGTGTCCCAGACACCAATGCCAAAAATAAGTCTCATCTGATCAAATCAGTTTGAGCTATTTGTTTGTCATGTCATATGTTTGAGATTTATTTATATTCAAAATATAAATATTGTTATTCACATCTAATGTGTGTTTATCTCAATATCATCTTTATAAAATAAATCACTTTAGTGTTCTAGAATATAAAGGTATACTCGCAACGAGTTATACTTTGATATAGAGATAATGTTTCTAGTCAAACTAGGTACCTTATAACAGTTTCATAATTTAAGTACACACCCAAAGGGTAGTTCCCAAACTTAGGTTTCTACGGTTAAAACAGTGAATTTCGTCCCATTTTCGATTCGTATATAAATCTCAACTGAAGTCAGTATCCTGCTTATCAGCAGATGTCGCACATCAGTACATATATATGTACAATACTTAGTATCAAAATCCAATTTTGAAACTAATATTGAACATATTTATGTCAAACATTACTTAAAGCCGGAGCCTTGCCCCTATTCACTTCCTTCATGTCTGTCTTGTTCATACGATAGTCACACTTCCAGTGACCCCGTTTGCCGCAGTTTAAGCAGACATCTTGGGATATTTAATTTGTCTTCCTAGAAGATTTTGATGATTTTGCCTTTGCCCTTTTTAGAAGCTCTGGCTCTGCTTCCTAGAGCATAGCCATCAACTCTCCAAGAGTTTACTCTCGGTTCATAATGAACCTTCCCCAGCTTTCGAGTAGAGACTATAAGATCAAATCTTTGGTAGTCTCGGCCATGTAGGTAATGCCCAGCTAACCTAGCTGATCGATGTCGGCAATCATCTACGACACCTAGTGCTCGACAGATGTACCCTCTGACATATGTGAGCGAAAGAGCTTCTTTTGCAATTTTTACTTCTAAGATCTAAGAATAGATCTATGAAGATCTTTAATTTCAACATCATGTTACAAGGATCCAATCCTTAATTTTGATAACGAAATTAAAGTGTAATTGCGGTAAGCATAATGGATTGAGCACTAAAGTTATCATTGCATGAATCTTCCAAAGATCATGTTCTACTATTTGCTCAACTCCGGGCTTAGGCCCGAGATGTAATTCTATCAAATAGAATAACTTCTCAATTCCAGGACTATCCTGAGGTTCTATTCCCAATTTGAAAATTAAAGCCGTTTAAAAACATTTTTACCCAGGTTATGTTTTAAATGCTAATCTTTCAGTTATCTTGATTGTTATAGTCCAACTATCCAATCAACGATTTCGGGTACTATTAATATAATGATTACCATAGTCTAACTATATAATCACCTATAATTAAATTGGTTAAATTCAAATATATTGATTACTATAATCCAATTATATAATCAACTATAATTTGAAGTAGTTTGAATACAGTCCAACTGTTTAATTAAAACAACGATTAAATATTAGTCCAACTAATATATTTATTAATTAATGACGAAAATGAAATGAGCGCGTATTGGCAAGTATTTAAACGAAATTGTAAATTTAATACTTGCCTCCCACTATTTTTCGGCGAGCCTCTAACCCTCTGTTGAGTACTCGGGAAACCTTGTTTCCTAGTAGGCTAGGATCCCATTAAATAACACACAACCTTGACTTTAGCCAACAAGCTGTATGATATTTAACTAGGTAGATCTCTAAGATCAATTGGATCTCATCCAATTCCTAGATCCAGTAGGTGGACATCCAAATCCGAAACACATATCTAATATATGGCAATATATCTAATGTATTGCCTAACCTTTTTCCTCTGAATCAATTAAGCATTGGCTTTGGCACAACAAACTTAATGATCCCAGTTAAGCGAGACCCATTGACCTTGGAAAGCTTCGTAATCGATGTTGATGGACAAGAAGTGATCTTGACTTTGGCCAACAAATCACAACTTAGACAAGACACCGATATGGAACAAAGCCTTCATGATTCAAACACATCCGCTATGGACAAAGGTCTTGAATTTGGCCAACAAACCAGTGTCAATCTTGGATCTTGAGTAAGAATCACTCAATGGAAGGAAAAACGCTTAATATATGTTGAGGGTTTTTCATGTAATTGGCAACCAATTAATTATCTTTGATTAGGTCTCATCATACACCCTTAAACATGCATTCTAAAAACATAATAAGGTGAGTAAATAAATTAATAATGATATGCGGATGGATATTTAAAACAACTTGTTCCTAGAACAAATCTCTCCATTTCCTCTCTCCCGCTAGCACAAATCTTTCTTCTACCCAATTACATAACACTTCCAAAGAAACCTCATTTACAGTGAGGGGAATAGGTGAGAAGAGAAATACAAAGAATCAAGAGGTAATAGGCTGGACACGCAGGTTCAATTTAATAAATTCTAAATTTATTACAACAATTTCCAAAATTGCCCTCACCCATCTGATATCCATCTGATATACATTATTCATACATCACATCCATGTATTCACACAAAGCATGTTATCAATCAATCTAATCCAATTAATTAATCTGAAATTAATGACCATCCAATGTTCAAACAACGATTTGATTTTGCGCGAGTCCGACTCGTTTTAAGAATAAGTATTCAAAGTACGAATTCTTGAATTATATCAAACTACAATATTAAATCCAATTTAATTTGTATTCAATACTAATTCTTTATTTAAATCCAAATTAAATAATTACACTTTATTAATGAGCCTTTGCGACTTAGATTCTAAATCTAATCATTACGGGTCTCAAATCCCAATTAACATCCAATGTCAATTTAATTAAAGTCCAATGGGCTTTCAATTAATTTATAAGGCATGGACATTGGAAACCAAAGCCCAATAAGGAATCACCTTTTTGCCAAAAATCAATTTAGGCCCAATTAAAATTTTAAAGGCCCATTTAATTATATTTGGATTTTATGGATATGGTTTTGGGCCCAATTGGATCCAACCAATTAACATAAACTAAACTTGGCCCAACCAAGCCCATTAAGCCCAAATACAACTTTAAAAGCCCAATTTCAAATTTAGCCCAACTAATTAAATTCCAAATTTCCAAATTTCACAATTTAATTTACTAAAGTGTATAGCCATAATTAATTAGTCAAATTAACATTTCCAAAATACCAATTACACTAATTAATCATACTAATCATCATCAACACATGTCAAATATTATTGAATCAAAAAATCATATCATTTCATGCTATGTTGGTCACGGCAATTTGGGGTTTTTATAATTAATTTTGATTTCAATCGAATTAAATAACAAATCAATATTTCCCAAGTCTTTCAACTCATCCAATGATCAAAAGAACAAAAATTACCATGACATTAGGGCACCTAAACTTTCGGCCAAGCCAAGCATTTGGGGAAAAATTAATCCAATTCAATTTTCATCAAATTGATCATGCATAACTCTAAGTTATCATCATTCAAGCACATTCAAACAATCAATTTCATCAAATCATGCTTAAATCAATTTTACCCAAATTTTACCCTAATTCATTTTCATGCTTAATCAAGGCTCTGATACCATTGTTTGGGTTTCTAGGTTATCCCAAGATCAAATTAAGCAATGAAAACATGTGAATACAACAAAGTAAAGTTGCGGAATACTCACTTTGATCGGCTTTTGCGATGCGAAGAACACAAAACTTTTCCTCCTCCATGGAAGCTCTCGGCTATGCCCAAATTTTGTGCTCCAAGTTTCGGTCAACCCTCCATTGTGTGCTCCAAGCTCCAAGCTTTGTAAATGGTTATTCCATGCTCATAAATGGGTTTCCCTATCACCTTTGTTTTACCTCTTGGATGTGCTAGCATCTTGGAAAATTTGCCACAAATCTTCCTATTGCTTCTTGTTATTCTCGGCCAAGCCAAGAAAATAAGAGAGAAAATGGCCCTTGGCTGAGAGATGAAGGAGAAGAGATGGAGAGAAGATGTCTTGTGTGTTATGTTTTGATTTTCAAAAATCAAATAATCATTTTCCAAAAATCCCACTTTCCAAAAATGGTACAAGGCTTTTAAGTCTTCCAACCACCACCATCAATCACAAATGACAAGTTGTCAATCACCAAAAAGGTGACAACACACCCATCACATTAATGACTAATGATGTGACGCGTGATGTGACTTGTGGGCCACACTTGATTCGAAATGCAAGTGGGCCCGCAAACACTCCCGGGCTCGGGTTCGCTAATTCCGAATTAATGAATTTTCCGTTGCGACGTAATTAAATCAAATTTAATTAAATAATTATGCATAACAAAATTACTATTCACATCGCTAACGAATTAATTCTAAATTAACTCGTTCGCCCGAATTAAAATCCAATTTTAATTCCGCATCGAAATCTAATTTCGTATAATATATCGAATATATTATTTTATCGATTAATTCCAAATTAATCATTCACTCTCTTTAATAATATTTTATCCCAGATAAAATATCTCTGTAATTAATCCTAGATTAATTTTCTCTCTCTAATAATTAATCCCAGATTAATAATGTGCGAGTCATACGTCATCGGTGAATCTTCGGGAAGCGACCCATGAGATCCCCGGATATGTTGGCAGTAAATCTGGTCGTCGGACTATCCGAACACGTACGTACCCAGTACTACATTTTTACCGATTTACAAGACATGGTTGGCTTCTAGCAAAGCACCATGCCTACCCAATTCTCCAGAAATATTCTTAAAGGAATATGTGATCTATATTAGGCGTAGTACGTAGTATTGCGTATTGCGATCCAGTATCGAATGTCACGTGCTAGGCCTGGGGCTGGAATTGTGTATGCCCCGTACGAAGCACATGTTGGATCTCTGGTAACTAGTCTCTGTAATCGGATAATCATGACCTAGTCATATTATCCCGATGACTGCAGTACATAAGAGTACCAGTTCCGTATCCTACGTGACCATCATCTCCACTATGACTGGTGTGATACTTCCATCTTGACATCACACCCAATACACTACGACTCTCAATATACCCAAAAGAGGCATACACAGAACCGGTTAAAGTCCTAGATGACCAAAACCAAAGTATATTGATTGTCGCAAGTATTAGCGGTGCAAGTCTCAGGTTAAGACCAAATACACCTACCCTGATTCGGACTTCCATAGACACATAGTCATACTACCAATGAAATTTCGAGGGGTCTATCCAGAGCGAAGCTGTTTCCGTACCATCGGTAAACACAACCTCCTATTACACTTGCATGAGTATCCAATACCCAAATATATGAGAACTATGTCGTTATGCTCCCACAACGCACACAAGTGCAATACTAGTCTATTCCGTATTATCGATGTCCAATCTCGATAATACTCCAACTATGGATGTTTTAATTATTAAACCTTCATGGATTGATACTGTCTCATATCTTATCAATCTGGAACTAATCATATGGACTTTTATCATTTATATATCCCGGTAATCTAATTACAAACTGATTATTACTGAGCAATTTCCTTTGTCACATAGTTATTTTGTACAACAACATAATGTTTTGTACAAATAGTGATGTTATGGGTCATAATTGGCCAACACCCAAAAGGTCACACACAACAAAGTCGAAATCATTGGTTAACAGTGCACAGTACAAATTTAACAACATCTATGATTGCTGTAGAAATAGTTCATAAATGGTTCATTGTGTTTAATTATTGAACAGATCATTTATGAGGTTCCATAGTGGCTTAGGGATTGGTGAATGACGATAATGGCACTTTGGGAATTGGAATAAATAAATAAATAAATAAAATGTGAATAGTAACGTGAATAATAGTGTGAATAGTAACATGAATAGTAAAAAAAATTTAATTTGTTTTGAATTCCAATTCGGCCCAAACTCTTATTAGGGTTTCATAATCTCATTAAACCACTAAATTAAGATGCAATGGCTAAGATTAAATTATCATTTATCCCACATCGGATTCTTAATTAACTTTGTTGTCTTTGGAGCACCTATATAAACCCAAAGAATTCTTCACAAATTTTTACACCAAACCTTTCATATCTTGGGTTTATATAAGTGAGCAACTCTAAAGTTTAAGAGTAAGCCACTGATTTTGAGGATCCTTAAGTCTAATTGACTAGAGGAACCTCGAGTTAAGAGTTTTGAGGTATTTTCCTGGGCTAGCACTAAGGGCAAAATACCTGTGCACTCAAGGCGTAGTCTTGCCATTGAGTTTTGGCTTTGGTGTGTGCACCTTTGGAGGCCACACACTTGGGTGGCTCTTTGGAACGTGGAAGAGCTTGCTGAGTTCGAGACAAGCTTGTAGATTGGTGGGAGGACTGGAGGAGTCTTCGGTTCAAGTAAGTATTTTTCTTTCTTTATTTTAATTAGAGTTCTTATGATAGTTAGCATGTTTAGGTTTATGTTCTTTCCATGTTTTATGAGTTTTTATGCTTAGAATATATAGTAACATGCCTAGGCTTGTAGAATAATAAAAACAAATGGGTCTTGGGCAAAGGATAGCGGCATTGTAATTTAATTTTTGATTTTCCGCTGCGCATTCGCGGCCGTTTCCCAACAGTAGTATCATCGCGCCCTTTTTGTTTTGATTAGTTCTCTCTCATTTGAA
The DNA here is from genome assembly GCA_019454045.1 of Zanthoxylum bungeanum. Taxonomy (NCBI): domain Eukaryota; kingdom Viridiplantae; phylum Streptophyta; class Magnoliopsida; order Sapindales; family Rutaceae; genus Zanthoxylum; species Zanthoxylum bungeanum. The sequence goes on from SKCR01036141.1 coordinate 36,169, forward strand.
CTCAAAATTGGGTGTGTAAAATCTCGTTGGAAAGCTAACACCCTGAACTTAATTTTAGGCACAAATTTTGCATGATTTGGTTAAGATTTGAATTGTGAAATTACATTTAAATTTCTTGCATCTATAAAAAACATGAATAGTAAATTTATTTGAATAAAATAAAATACAATATCATAATTAAATATTAATCAAAGTTATTTAATGCCTAAAATAATTCCAACATATTAAAACTCATATGCTTGATGATTCTATGTATGATTAGAATTGACATGATTATCTTAAGGTGCAATCATCTAGAGACTTTCTAAGGAAATAGAGAGTGTATTGCTTATCCCTTAGCTAAGTAATTATTCCATGATGAACTTAGAGATTTATTACCTTTAAGGCTAATAAATATAAATCACTTGTTTATAATAAAAGACATTATAAAAGATACAAGTGGGGTGGGACCAAGGCGTTAATAAAACTTTCCAAACTAAAGTTAATTTAACCAAAGGTATTACTAGAGTTACATAATGATTTGGTGTCTTCCTTCACTCACTACCTTTTTATAGCCAAAAGGAAAAGCTGTGAAGACATCTAGATAATCATTTACTCAAAGCTTACCTTCAAGCATATTTAAAGTGTTGGAATAATTTGGAGGATCTATTGTTTATTCATGTCACCAAGGCAATAAGAGCCTAAGAGGTAAGAGTATTTAAGAGAGTTCGCTCCACCCTCCCTCTGGGGAATTTTCAATGGAGGAATCCATTTGACAGTTATTCACTTAAACTTGCTAAAATCCTCAATAATAATTTAAGTCTAAAAGTTGCCTCACATTGTAAAGTATAGACCCAAATGGCTTAAACGGTATTGGCAGGACTAGGCTTTACAAGAATGACCAATACCAATTTGTCCCTAAATCGTACTATTGACAATGGTTTGAATTTTCTGAGTCATAAGATGCAGCGACCCTTAAGCGTGGTCTTATAACTTAGTGGCAAAGATTGGGTGTCTACAAGGACTAGCATAAGCTATGGCATGTTTGATTGCCCAAACCAATGATCAAGGAATTGTGATTTATATCATAAATTGGTTTGGAAGCTACCTAATTATCATATTTTATAACGACCGTCCCTAGTCGGAGTTATGAAATGATGATAATGGGATCCTTGCCCACAAGAAATCCATCATATTGGGGTTGATGCGATTTGCTTAAAATTTTAAAAAAATTGAGTGGGAGCAACTTCATAATATTAAAAGCCCATGTTATTATGAAACATTAATGAAAACATATTTTAACATTCTCTCTTAACAGGTGGGTTAAAATATTTCACAAACATTCAAATGGCAAACAAAGTATCACTTCGTTCCATCTCTGATGAGCATAAGCTCAAAGGGGACAACTACAATGACTGGTTTAGAAACCTTAAAATTATCTTACGATAAGAAAATATTTTCTATTTTCTTGAAAGACCATTTCCCCCTGAACTCGCAGAAGATGCTGACCAAAGTACATTTGATGCTTGGAAGAAACACGTCGATGATGATGATATCCTGTGCGTATCAAGACAGAATCCGCCAGTCCTGTGTACAGGGCTTAGGTATCCTGAACGTGTTTGCAATCTAGTAAATCCATGGCCATGGTATAACTTCGGAAACCAGTTCCGAGTGTTATTCAGAGATCATAAATTTTAAAAGTCGACTATATTATACCATACGAATTTGACGTTTTTATTTATATCTCAGGTATAATATGGATAGCCTATGACGGAGGGATTATACGTATGCAATGACCTCGACTTGCATAGTTTAGCGAGATTTGTTAGTTATATGCCATATACCCAAATGTTTCATTGCTTGAAATCGATCTTGGGACTAACTAGAAACCCAATAATGGCAATCTTTATTATACGTGTCTTACATAAATTATATGAATCATCAAACACTGTAATAAAGCCCTTTGAGTAATAAGATGATGGCTTCCACGCCTTATGAGAATCATTACTCTCAAACGTTCCTAGTCATAGTTTTATGAATAATCTGGGCGTTCACAAAGCGGAGAGACTAGCATGATGATATGATCTGCCCTTAAGTGGGGTAGCCGATCTCATAGGCTACTAGCGGAGTTCCGTCTACTTGGTGTATCACATGGATGCATGAGTTACTCGTGTCCATCGAACTGACCGCCGAAAGTTTTCATATGGAGTGTTTATCCCATGTGTCTGTGAGAACTTTCATGTATCGATTATATAACTAGTCCTTAGACTTGAGGACTTTACAATCTTATGTGTGGATCAAATAACTTTGATATTCTCCTTCCCCGGTTCAAAAGATCCGGTCATAAGGGTATGATTGGGTCATTTGTTGAAACACATGAAGTTTGTAAATATACAATAGAGAATCGCCACTCTCTCGGATAATATTTTCTTATAAGAGTAGTATTCCAGTTCGCAGGTTGATATGTGTGATCAGTGCTTGAGACTGTGGCAGCAGCGGAAGAATCATGTGAGATTCTTGGGTTAGCACGATTCATGACACTATCAACATCATACCTTTGACTATACGGGTAGACATTTTCTATACCCTAGGTCAAACTGTGGGATACACTGAGGCGATGGACCGTATCATATGTAAATCGCATACAGATGGGTATATATATATCTTTCCTTCTTATTTGGGGGCCTTGGCATGTTGCTAGATGTCAACCTTGGTCATTGAAATCGAACGACCATCTGATCGGAGGATAATTTATGTTCGATCAAATTATCACGATTCATTTCATGTCCAACTTGAGGGGAAGCCAAAAGGTCACACACAAGAAAGTCGAAATCATTGGTTAACAGTGCACAGTACAAATTTAACAGCATATATGATTGTTGTAGGAATTGTTCATAAATGGTTCAATGTGTTTAATTATTGAACAGATCATTTATGAGGTTCCATAGTGGCTTAGGGATTGGTGAATGATGATAGGGGCACTTTGGGAATAGGAATAAATAAATAAATAAATAAATAAAACAAGAATAGTAATGTGAATAGTAACATGAATAGTAATGTGAATAGTAACGTGAATAATAAAAAAAATTTATTTGTTTTGAATTCCAATTCGACCCAAACTCTTATTAGGGTTTCATAATCTCATTAAAACACTAAATTAAGACCCAATGGCTAAGATTAAATTAGCATTTATCCCACATCGGATTCTTAATTAACTTTGTTGTCTTTGGAGCACCTATATAAACCCAAAGAATTCTTCACAAACTTTTCACCAAACCTTTCATATCTTGGGTTTATAAAAGTGAGCAACTCTGAAGTTTAAGAGTAAGCCACTGATTTTGAGGATCCTTAAGTGTAATTGACTAGAGGTACCTCGAGTTAAAAGTTTTGAGGTATTTGTCTGGGCTAGCACCAAGGGCAAAATACTCGTGCACTCAAGGCGTAGTCTTGCCATTGAGTTTGGGCTTTGGTGTGTGCATCTTTGGAGGCTACACACTTGGGTGGCTCTTTGGAACGTGGAAGAGCTTGTTGAGTTCTAGAAAAGCTTGTAGATTGGAGGGAGGACTGGAGGAGTCTTCGGTTAAAGTAAGTCTTTTTCTTTCTTTATTTTAATTAGAGTTCTTATGACAGTTAGCATGTTTAGGTTTATGTTCTTTGCATGTTTTATGAGTTCTTATACTTGGAATATATAGTAACATGCCTAGGCTTGTAGAATAATCAAAACAAATGAGTCTTGGGCAAAGGGATAGCGGCATCGTAATTTAATTTATTAAATTTTCCGCTGCGCACTCGCGGCCGCTTCTCAAAAAGATTATATGTGGTCGTCATAATTCATGAGTGGGTGAATTATTGACACGAAATTGGATTTCTTAAGGGATAAACCTAAACTTAGAGAGTCCTATAATATGAAGTGTACTCATTGAGCACTTGGGCAACGCGTTATGAATAATACAGATTATTCATAATACTTCATCGGGTGAAATGAGATAATTCGAATCGTTTAATCGGTTAAACGAAAACACATGCATAAGGGCATTTTCGGTCAATCGTAATTATTGTGTATTTATATTTGATACACAATTTGATTAGATATGTTGGACAATTATGACCCATAGCGTCACTATTTGTACAGATCATGGTGTTGTTGTACAAATTAACTTTGTGACAAAGAAGATTGCACTCTTATCATTTGTGATTAGATCACCTAGATGTATAAATGATAGGAGGTCCCTATGATTTGTTCCTGGACGGAGAATGATATGAGACAGTATCAGTCCATAAAGGATAAATCATTAAATATCCCTAGTCAGAGTATTATCGAGATTGGACATCGATAAATACGTAAAAGACTAGTATTACACTTGTGCGCGTTGTGAGGGCACAACGGCATAGTTCTCATATATTTTGGTATAGGATACTCATGCAAGTGTAATGGGAGGTTGTGTTTTATCGATGGTCTAGGAAACAGCTTCGCTCTGGATAGACCCCCTCGGAATTCTATTGGTAGTATGACTATGTGTCTATGGAAGTCCGAAATCAGGGTAGGTGTATTTGGTCTTAACATGAGACTTGCACCGCTAATACTTACGACAATCAATATACTTTGGTTGCGGTCGTCCAGGACTTTAACAGGTTCTGTGTACGCCAATACTGGGTATATTGAGAATCGTAGTGTGTTGGGTGTGATGTCAAGACGGAAGTGTCACTCCAGTCATATGGAGATGATGGTCACGTAGGATACGGGACTGGTTCTCTTAAATGCTGCAGCTATCGGGATAAAATGACAAGGTCATGTTTATCTGATTATAGAGACTAGTCACCAGACATCTGACATGTGCTTCGTACGGGGCAGACACAATTCCAGCCCCAGGCCTAGCACGTGATCATTCGATACTGGACAGATATACGCAATACTATTTATACTACGCCTGATATAGATCCTTTATTCCAGTAAGGATATTTATGGAGAATTGGGTAGGCATGTCGCTTTGCTAGAGGCCAACCTTGTCTTGTAAATCGGTATAAATGTAGTACTTGGTACTTACGTATTCGGATAGTCCGACGACCAAATTTACTGCCAACATATCTGGGGATCTCATGGGTCGCTTCCCAAAGATTCACCGATGACGTATAACTCGCACTCTAAATTAATCTGGGATTAATTAGAAGAGAGAGAAAGTTAATCTGGGATTAATTGCGGAAATACTTTTATCTTGGAGTTATGTGACCATTCATTGATTGATTGATGTGACTTGATGTTAGTTGATGGAAGTTGATGGCTAGCATTTAATGCTATTTTGGAGCCAAAAATTGTGTTGACTTTTTGAAAGCCTTTACACAAAATTGGTATATGTTTTTATTTGATTTTGGAAATCAAATTAATTCAATACAATACTTCTCTCATTCTCTCTCCTTCTTCTCCTCTTCTACACGCCCATGGAGGCATTTTTGTTCACTGTTTTTCTGTCACAAAAACGTGAGCAGTGAGAGAAGCAAGAGTGTTATTTTGTGGCAAAATCACAAGTGCTAGCACACTTACGAGACATGTGAAGGTGATAGGGAAGTCCACCCATGAGCCAGGAACCATTCGACGAAGCTTGGAGCTTGACGAAGGACCAAAAACGAAGCCAAAACAGTGAGGAAATTCTGCTCACTGCCGAATGCAGTCCAAGGCAGAAAATAGAGTTTCGTTGCTTGCTGTGTCGCTCAACCAATCGATGTGAGTTTTCCGCAACTTCTTCGTTGTGTATTCGCACTTGATTCATGCTTATAATTGATCTTGGGACCTTAATAGAAACCAACAATGGCATCTAGAGCAAGGTTTGAGCATGAAAAAGTTTAGGGCTTAAAATTTGGGTATATTTGTATTTGAGCATGATTTGAATAATTTGATGTTTGAATAATATGCTTAATATATGTTGAATTGAAGTTTGATTGGATCAATTTCAAGAAAATTGATTTGGAATAATAATTTTCCCCAAATTTTCTATGTTGGCCGAATGTAGAGTTGCCCTATTAGTCTGGATTTTTTTTTTTTTTGATTCATTGGATGAGTTAGAATCATTTGGGAATGTGATTTAATGTCTATTGTGGAATTAATTGGATTGAATTCGAATCGGAAGCGACGAAAAATCCCAAAATGCCGAGACATGTAGCATGTAAAATTGGGTTTGATTTTAATCAAAATGTATTGGACATGTGATGATGAAAATGAGAATGATTAATTATATAAATTGATGTTTTAGAAATATTAATTTGGGTGATTAATCATGATATACCCTTAGGTAATTAAATTGGGAAAATTGGATTTTTGGAATTTAATTATTGGGGCCTATTTTGTGAAATTGGGCTTAAGTGTTGTAATTGGGCTTGTTGGGCTTTGTTGTACAAAGTTGGGTTTAGGCAAATTGGATTGGATCCAATTAGGCCCAAAACCGCTTCCATGAAGCCCAAATGCGACTTAATGAACCTTAAAGTTTAATTGGGCCTAATGGGCCTAAATTGATTTCTGGGCTTATGGGGTAACTCCCGGATTGGATTTTGGTTATTCGGTTGACCCGAGTTGACAAAAGTCCACGCCTTACGAAATTAATAAAAGCCCATTGGACTTTAATTAAATGACGTTGGCGTTAATCGGGCTTTGAGACCCGTAACGATTAAATTTGGAATTTAAGTCGAAAAGTTCATTAATAAAGTGTAGTATTAATTTGGAATTAAATAGCGAATTAGAATTGAATGCATATTAAATTGGATAATGATGTAGGTTAATTTAATTCTAGAATTCGTACTTTAAGCACTTATTCGCAAAACGAGTTTGACTCGAGCAAAATCAAATCGTTGTTTGAACATTGGATGAACACTAATTATCATATTAATTAATTTGATTAGATTGATTGATAACATGCTGTTGGACAAAATGACCCATAGCGTCACTATTTGCTCAGATCATTGTGTTGTTGTAGCAAATTAACTATGTGACAAGGAAATTGCACTCTCATCATTTGTGATTAGATCACCATAGATATATAAATGAAGAGAGGTCCATATGATTAGTTCCTGGATTGAGATGATATGAGACAGTATCAGTCCACGAAGGATTAATCATAATATTAAATATCCCTAGCCGGAGTATTATCGAGGACAGGACATCGATAATGCGAATAGGCTAGTATTGCACTGTGCGCGTTGTGAGGGCACGACGTCATAGTTCTCATATATTTAAGTATTGGATACTTATGCAAGTGCGATAGGAGGTTGTGTTTCACCGATGGTACGGAAACAGCTTCGCTCTGGATAGACCCCTCGGAATCCCATGGTATTATGACTATGTGTCTATGGGAGGCCGAAATCAGGGTAGGGTGTAGGTATGGTCTTAACCTGAGACTACATCGCTAATACTTACGATAATCGATAGACTTTGGTCTTGGTGGTACAGGGCTTTAACCGGTTCTGCGTACACCACTTCTGGTTTATCAGAGGAGTCGTAGTGTATGGGGTGTGATGTCAAGACGGAAGTATCACTTCAGTCATATTGGAGATGATGTCACGCAGGATACGGTATTAGTGCTCTTAAGTGCTGCGCGGCCATCGGGATATTATGACAAGGTCATGTATATCCAATTATAGAGACTAGTTACCAGACATCTGACATGTGCTTCGTACGGGGCAGACACAAATCCAGCCCCAGGCCTAGCACGTGACTATCCGATACTGGGCCGATATACACAATACTACGGTATACTACGCTGATACAGATCTATATATTCCTGTAAGAATATTTCTGGAGAATTGGGTAGGCATGGCGCTTTGCTAGAAGCCAACCTTGTCTTGTAAATCGGTATAAACGTAGTACGAGGTACTTACGTTTCGGATAGTCCGACGACCGTATTTACTGCCAACATATCCGGAGATCTCATAGGTCGCCTGAAGATTCACCGATGACGTATGACTCGCACTTTATTAATCTGGGATTAATTGGAAGAGAGAGAAAATTAATCTGGGATTAATTACGGAGATATTTTATCTCGGATAAAATATCGTTAAAGAGAGAGAACGATTAATTTGGAATTAATCGGTAAAATTAATATATTCGATATATAATCGAAATTAGATTTCGACGCGGAATTGAAATTGGATTTTAATTCGGGGTGAACGAATTAATTTAGAATTAATTCGTTAGCGACGTGTAATGATTTCACTAGGCGTAATCATTTAATTACGACGCGACGGAAAATTCGTTAATTTGGAATTAGCGAACCCGAGCCCGAGAGTGATTGCGAACACATTCGCATTTCGAATTCGAGCGCGGCACGCAAGTCACATCAAGCGTCAAATCGTTAGTCACATCATGCGTCAAATCAATTGTCACTTGAGTGATGTGACTTGACACATGTCACTTATTAAAGTGATGTGATGTGACTTAAAGTTAAAAGTAGAAGTGATGGGTGAAAAGTTGATTGAAAGCTTTTGCTTTTTGCTTTTGACTTTTTAATAAAAGTTTTGTATTCTGTTATTTACTTACTTGGTAAATAAAATAAAAAAGAAAGGTAATACAAAAAGGCATCACTTTTTCTCTCTCTTAATTCAACATTCACGGTTTTGGTTAAAATGGAGCCAAAATGGTTTCTCTCTTCTCACGGTCTCCTTGACCGATTTCTTCTTCATTTTTTCTGGTTTTTCACACAAAATGGAGAAGCTTTTGATCTTGTAGCAAGATCTAAGTGCTAGCACACTCATGGAGAATACAAAGGTGATAGGGAAGTGAGAGTTTGTGAGCTTGGAAAGCTTGAAGCTTGGAGCTTCAATGGTGTCTCCCATGGCCGAACCTTGAAGAAGTCGAACCAGTCACCACCGTGCAGCCCCTCACACGCGCAGCTCACTGCCGAGCAAGGGGGAGAGCAGTTCGCACTTCATCTTTGTTGCATCTCTACCGATCAATGTGAGTTATTTCGCACCTCCTTTGATATGTATTCAACTCGTTTATGCATGATTTATGATCCTTGGGACTTGATTGAAACTCAACAATGGTATCTAGAGCCATTTGTGCATAAAACGTTTAGGGTTCTTGAGCAAAATTTGGGGCTTTTGATTGAAGCATGATTTTGACAAATTGTTTGTTTAAGAATGCTTGTATATGAATAACTTAGAGTATATGTAATCAATTTGAAGAAAAATTAATTGGATTGATTTTCCCCAATTTGCTTATTGTTGGCCAAAACTTTAATTTGGGTAAACTTGATTTTGAGCATGTTTAATGAAATTGGATGATTTAGAATGCTTAAATGTTGTTTAATTGATGATTGATTAGATCAATTTGATGAAAAGTGTTTGGAACAATTTTCCCAATTTGCTTGTGATGGCCGAATTTGGTTAGCTCCCTAATGTCTTGGATTTTTGATTTTTTGTTCATTGGATGACTAGGAAATCATTTGGGGATGTTGAATTTATGTTGATTGGGTTCAATTGGATTGAATTTGATTTGGGCATATTTTTCCCCTTGGCCGAGACACTTGAAGCATGAAATTGGGTTTGATTTTGATCAAATTATGTTGGACATGATTCATTGATGTTAAGCATGATTAATTGGACAAATTTAGTGTTTTGGAAACTTTGATTGGGCAATTAATATGCTATACACTTTAGGTAATTTAATTGGAAAAATTTGGAATTTTTGAAATTAAATTATTGGGCTTAAAATTGGATTTGGGCTTTTAAAGTTGTTATTGGGTTTATTGGACTTTGTTGTACAAAGTTGGTTTAGGCCAAAATTGGTTGGATCCAATTAGGCCCAAAACCGCTTCCAAAAGGCCCAAATGCGACTAATGAACCTTTGACGTTTATTGGGCCTAATGGGCCTAAATTAATTTATGGGCTTATGGGGTAACTCCCGGATTGGACTTTGGTTGCGGGTTTGACCCGAGTTGACCAAAAGTCCACGCCTCAAGAAATTAATTAAAAACCCATGGACTTTAATTAAATTAATATTGGATATTAATCGAGCTTTGAGACCCGTAACGATTAAATTTGGAATTTAAGTCGTAAAGGTTTATTTTATAAAGTGTAATATTTAATTTGGAATTAAATAATGAATTAGAATTAAATACGTATTAAATTGGATTTAATCATGTAATTTAATTTTATTTGAGAGATCGTACTTTGAGTACGTGTTCGCAATACGAGTTTGACTCGAACAAAATCAAATCTTTGTTTGAACATTGGATGATCACTAATTATCAAGATTAATTAATTGGATTAGATTGATTGATAACATGCTTGTATGAATACATGGTTGTGATGTTTGAATAATGTATATCGGATGGATATTAGATGGGTGGGGCAATTTAGAAATTGTTGTAATAAATTTGATTTATTAATTGGACCTGCGTGTCCAGCCTTTTCACCTCCTATTCTTGTATTTCTTCTCACCTATTCCCCTCAATGTAAATGAGGTTTCTTTAGAAGTGTAGTGTAACGGGTAGAAGAAATATTTGTGCTAGCGGGAGAGAGAGAAAGTGAGAGATTTGATCTAGGATCAATGTGTAAAATATACATCCGCATATCATTATTATTTTACATATGCGCTTTATTATGTGTTTAGAATGCATGTTTAAGGGTGTATGATGATGAGACCTTAACAAAGATAATTAAAATTGGTAGCCAATTTGCACGCGAAAAACCCTCGTTAAATATCAAGCGTTATTTCCTTCCATTGAGTGATTCTTACTCAAGATCCGAGATTGGCAGGGGGTTGTTGGCCAAAGTCAAGCCCTTTGTCCGTCGAAGATGTGTTTTAATCACGAGGCTTTGTTCCATATCGGTGTCGTGTCCAAGTTGTGGTTGTTGCCCAAAGTCAAGACCACTTCTTGTCCATTGACGTTGATTACGAAGCTTCCATGTCAATGGGTCCGCGCTTGACTGGGATCACTAGGTTTGTTGTGCCAAAGCCAAGGCCTAGTTGATTCAGAGGAAAAAGGTTAGGGTATACATTCGATGTATAGGCATATATAAGATATATGTTGGGACTTGGATGTCCACCTATGGATCTAGGAGTTGGATGATCCAATTGATCTTAGAGATCTACCTAGTTAATTACCATACAATTTGTTGGCCAAAGTCAAGATTGTGTGATATTTAACGGGATCCTAGCCCACTAGGAAACACAGTTTCCCGAGTACTCGACAGAGGGTTAGAGGCTCGACGAAAAATAGTGGGAGGCAAGAATTGAATTTGCAATACTCGTTCAATTACTCGCCATACGCGCTCATTCAAATTATTTCGTCGTAATATTAAATGTTAGTTGGACTAATATTTAAATTGTTGTTTTAATAAACAGTTGGACTGTATTATACTTGATTATATATAATTGGATTATATTAATCAATATTTTGAATTAATTAATTTCAGTTTACAGTTGATTTTATAATTGGATTATAGTAATCAATGTAATTGAGGTTAATTAATTTGGATTATATTTGATTATATAGTGGACTATTATAATCATTATAATATATATAGTACCACTAATCGTTGATTAAATAGTTGGACTATTGTAATCAAGATAAAATTGAAAAGTTAGATATTTAAAATATAATCTGGGATTTAAATATTTTAAATGATTTAATTTTCAAATTGGGAATAAAATAAGTTACTTTATTAATAAAATAACTTATTATACCTTAAGCCCAAAATTAAGCAAAATAAGTAGAGCATAAAGTCTTTGGAAGATTTATGTGATGATGACTTTAATGCTTAATTTAATATACTTGTCATAAATCTAATTTAGATTTAAGAAGTTTTAAAATTGCAATTTATAATTTGGAGAATTAATTGACTATTCTAGAGGAGATAAAGTCAAAGTTTGCAATTGGGCATGTAGCACGAGGTACACATCGTTTCGATATTCCGAAACCCAAGGCTTGGCCAAAGGTTTGTGAAATATTGAAAAGAAAGAAATTGGACATATCCCAAAGTGACTACCATTTGGATATGGAAGACACGAAGGAATTAAAGAAAGGGCGAGGCTCTAACTCTAACTTTAAAATATTTGTCAAAGTTATGTTCACTACTAGTATTGAAATTGATTTTAAATACTTAGTGTGGTACATAAAATATATGTATTGATTTCAGAATCCGCTATGAGCTGGATGGATACTGACTTCAAGCCGAGATTCTCTGCGAATCGGAAACGGGACGAAAGTCGCTGTTTCGACCGTAGATACCTAAGTTTAGGAACTACCCTTGGGGTATATACTTAAATTAGGAACTGTTATAATGTAACTAGTTTGACTAGAGACATTATCTCTATATCAGTGTTAATCCGTTGCGGATAAAACCTTTATATTATAGAACACTAAGTGTTTTATTATATAAAGATGATACTGAGATAAATACATTAGATGTGTAATAACAGAATTTATATTTGAATATAATTAATCTCAAACATATAAAATGACAAATAAATAAGCTCAAATTGATTTGATCAATAGAGACTTATTTGTGGCATTGATGTCTGGGACACAATTATACAAGACTCGTATATCTACACTTTTGAAGAATGGGTACCAGGACTGACTTGACTATTCAAATAAAGTCTACGAATCTAGTTTATTAGGTAAAGTACCTAAAATACTATTTACTTGGTAATAGTATAAGGGCCACCGACCTGTTAGCCCTATTCATGTGAAGTAAGTGGGCCCATATCTAGCTAGGCTAGATGTGAACATGAATATTTCGTGACCTTAAACGGATGTGGCATCACGTTATGGTTATGTGTTTCTTTTGAAGAACACAAATCAGAAACTTTAGAGTTTCGACACGAAATAGACAAGCAGATCGGCTATAGTATTATACCGTCACGGTAAGACCGTAATGGATAATACTTAAGCAATAAGTTTCTATATACTTGAAAGAGTATAGTATTCTTTCAAATGAGGACTCCTCTCGGAACACGTCAAAGTGACGGTGTGTCCGAACGGATTAACCGAATCATGTTAGACATGATAAGGCTAATCATGAGTCGCTCTGAGCTACCATTTCCTTCAATGGATAAGTTTTAACAGTGCAATAACTTATTTAGAATAAGGTTCCATAATAATTTGTTTGACAGATTACATATTAGATATGAACTGGAAAGAAACCGGGTTTCTCATTCCTGACAATTTGGGTATGCCAGGCATAAACATTTGGATGATACCAAACTAAGGACCCAAATTGGATAAGTGCCATATAAGTTATCCTAAGGGAAACCATAAGTATAGTACTTATAAATCTCACATGAGAACAATGTATTTGTTGCTCACCATGCGGTTTTTCCTGAGAGGAATACCGATATGCAGTGGTCAGTGGGAGGATAGTGATACTCGAAAAAAATCGGAGTAAGTAAATCGGAGTAATACTGTTCAACGCACGAAGTCCTTAATGGAACACAAATAGTTCATCAATGATGAATCTGTACCATTAATCTTCGAATACACAAGCACTGAGTAGATCGGATAGAGTCAGAAAACGACCTAGGGTATGGGTTTCTGATCTAACCTCATAAAGATGTCAATCTTATGAAGGTATACCAACCGACTACGTTTTAAGGAAGTGATACAAGGTATCAACTCCCTAATTATGGCAAAGTGCCATATAATCCGAAATGGATTCCATGTATGTCAACCAGTTTGGATACTAGTGATGTACCACAAGGCATTGTGCCTAATGGTACTTAAAAGTCTTCTAGGAAGACATACATGAATGGCAACATACCAACGTACAAAGCCGGGCTTTTGACCGAAAGGTATCGTTATCACATTGTGTTAATAACGGTTCAACCTTTTACCTGTTGCCATGGTAAATCCATTTTGAAGATGCTTGTTGATAACTGCATATTTCATTTATGAAATGTGTCAGTTGCAGATCAAAATCGCTTTCCTGAAAAGGAAACCTTTGGAGGATGCTTACAACATCCTGACGATTTTGTATAACGACAAACAAGGTTTGCGGGTTATTCGATCCATGTTTGGATTGAAATAAGCATAAGGTTCTTGGAACTGACGTTTTGAAATAATCATAATGGTTTGATTTGACTCAAAAAGAAATAATTCTTGTGTATATAAGGAGGTTAGTGGAGGAGGGCACTGACAATGAAATTCCCATAAAGCAATCGGTGAAAGATTGGCTTTCATAAGAATTCTCCGTAGAATTCTGGGGAGTAACAACCTTTATTCACGGAATAAAGATCTACTGGGATAGATTTGGAGTTGTTAACACTCTCTGGGATATTGTACATTTAAAATGTACTCGATATGGTGTCTCATACGCTTTGAGCATATGGAGTCACAATCAGGACAATCCAAGTGATAGTCATTGGATTGAAGTTAATGACATCTATTAGTATCTTAGAGAACTAAAAATGATGTCTTAAATTATGGAGTAGGAGAACTAGAAGTGACTAGGATCACTACTGCAAGTTTCCAAACCGGTAAATATTGCGGTACTATAAAGTTTGAATAATGGGACAGCAAGCTGGAAATATTCCGAGCAAGATAACTATTGCCGAATTAACAACAAATGCGGATTATTGCTGCAGCTGAGGCAGCAATAGAATCCATTTGGATCGAAAATAAATCTAATTAGATTAGATATAGTTCTTTTGAAGCTGAGCTAGGCGTCAGCACAAGCTAAAGAATTAATGGTCTCATCGACGATCCAAATATATACTTATATATTCATCTGATTCGTTCGGATCATACATCGTGGCGATGTGATGATCGTATAAATCGCGTCAGAAGATAATTACGCAAATCCGCTGACGAAAACCTTTCCTCAGCAATTTGAGCGAACCGTACATAGTTCGGGTGGGGGACACTCGAGTGACTGGCTATGTGCCAAGTGGGAGATTGTTGGACAAAATGACCCATAGCGTCACTATTTTCACAGATCATTGTGTTGTTGTGTAGCATTAACTATGTGACAGGAAATTGCACTCTCATCATTTGTGATTAGATCACCATAGATATATAAATGAAGAGAGGTCCATATGATTAGTTCCTGGATTGAGATGATGATATGAGAGTATCAGTCCACGAAGGATTAATCATTAAATATCCCTAGCCGGAGTAGTATTATCGAGACAGGACATCGATAATGCGGAATAGGCTTGTATTGTACTTGTGCGCGTTGTGAGGGCACGACGGCATAGTTCTCATATATTTAAGTATTGGATACTTATGCAAGTGCGATAGGAGGTTGTGTTTCACCGATGGTACGGGAAACAGCTTCGCTCTGGATAGACCCCTCGGAATCCCATTGGTATTATGACTATGTGTCTATGGGAGGCCGAAATCAGGGTAGGTGTGTATGGTCTTAACCTGAGACTTACATCGCTAATACTTACGATAATCGATAGACTTTGGTCTTGGTGTAAGGGCTTTAACCGGTTCTGCGTTACACCACTTCTGGGTTTATCAAAGAGTCGTAGTGTATTGGGTGTGATGTCAAGACGGAAGTATCACTTCAGTCATATTGGAGAGGAGATGATGTCACGCAAGGATACGGTATTAGTGCTCTTAAGTGCTGCGCGGCCATCGGGATATTATGACAAGGTCATGTATATCCGATTATAGAGACTAGTTACCAGACATCCGACATGTGCTTCGTACGAGGCAGGACACAAATCCAGCCCCAGGCCTAGCACGTGACTATCCGATACTGGGCCGATATACACAATATTACGGTATACTACGCTTGATACAGATTATATATTCCTGTAAGAATATTTCTGGAGAATTGGGTAGGCATGGCGCTTTGCTAGAAGCCAACCTTGTCTTGTAAATCGGTATAAACGTAGTACGAGGTACTTACGTGTTCGGATAGTCCGATGACCGTATTTACTGCCAACATATCCGGAGATCTCATGGGTCGCTTCCTGAAGATTCACCGATGACGTATGACTCGCACTTTAATTAATCTGGGATTAATTGAAAGAGAGAGAAAATTAATCTGGAATTAATTACGGAGATATTTTATCTCGGATAAAATATCGTTAAAGAGAGAGAACGATTAATTTGGAATTAATCGGTAAAATTAATATATTCGATATATTAATCGAAATTAGATTTCGACGCGGAATTGAATTGGATTTTAATTCGGGCGAACGAATTAATTTAGAATTAATTTGTTAGCGACTTGAATAATGATTTCGCTGCGTAATCATTTAATTACGACGCGACGGAAATTCATTAATTTGGAATTAGCGAACCCGAGCGAGCCCGAGAGTGATTGCGAGCGCATTCGCATTCGAATTCGAGCGCGGCACGCAAGTCACATCAAGCGTCAAATCGTTAGTCACATCATGCGTCAAATCAATTGTCACTTTGAGTGATGTGTGACTTGACAACATGTCACTTTATTAAAGTGATGTGATGTGACTTAAGTAAAAGTAGAAGTGATGGGTGAAAAGTTGATTGAAAGCTTTTGCTTTTTGCTTTTGACTTTTTAATAAAAGTTTTGTATATATTTTATTTACTTACTTGGTAAAAAAATAAAAAAGAAAGGTAATACAAAAAGGCATCACTTTTTCTCTCTCTTAATTCAACATCACGGTTTTGGTTAAATGGATCCAAAATGGTTTCTCTCTTCTCCGGTCTCCTTGACCGATTTCTTCTTCATTTTTCTGGTTTTTCACACAAAATGGAGAAGCTTTTGATCTTGTAGCAAGATCTAAGTGCTAGCACACTCATGGAGGAATACAAATGTGATAGGGAAGTGAGTTGTGAGCTTGGAAAGCTTGAAGCTTGGAGCTTCAATGGTGTCTCCCATGGCCGAACCTTGAAGAAGTCGAACCAGTCACCACCGTGTAGCCCCTCACACGCGCAGCTCACTGCCGAGCAAGGGAGAGCAGTTCGCACTTCATCTTTGTTGCATCTCTACCGATCAATGTGAGTTATTCCGCACCTCCTTTGATATGTATTCAACTCGTTTATGCATGATTTATGATCCTTGGGACTTGATTGAAACTCAACACATGCTTGTGTGAATACATGGTTGCGATGCATGAATTATGTATATCAGATGGATATTAGATGGGTGGGGCAATTTTGGAAATTGTTGTAATAAATTCGATTTATTAATTGGACCTGCGTGTCCAGCCTTATCACCTCCTTATTCTTTGTATTTTCTTCCACCTATTCCCCTCAATGTAAATGAGGTTTCTTTAGAAGTGTAGTGTAACGGTAGAAGTGATACTTGAGGCTAGCGGGAGAGAGAAAGGGAGAGATTTGATCTTAGGATCAATGTGTAAAGTATCCATCCGAATATCATTATTATTTATTCATATGCGCTTTATATGTGTTTAGAATGCATGTTTAAGGGTGTATGATGATGAGACCTTAACAAAGATAATAAATGGGTGCCAATTTACACACGAAAACCCTCGCAAAATATTAAGCGTATTTCCTTCCATTAGTGATTCTCACTCAAGATCCGAGACTGGCATTGGCTTGTTGGCCAAAGTCAAGGCCTTTGTCCGTCGAGGATGTGTTTGAATCACGAAAGGCTTTGTTCATATCAGTGTCTTGTCCAAGTTGTGGTTTTTTGGCCAAAGTCAAGACCACTTCTTGTCCATCGACATTGATTACGAAGCTTTCCATGGTCAATGGGTCGCGCTTGACTAGGATCACTAAGTTTGTTGTGCCAAAGCCAAGGCTTAGTTGATTCAGAGGACAAAGGTTAGGTAATACATTGGATGTATTGGCATATATAAGATATATGTTCGTACTTAGATGTCCCCCTACCGGATCTAGGAATGGATTGGATCCAATCAATCTTAGAGATCTACCTAGTTAATTATCATACAATTTGTTGGCCAAGTCAAGATGTGTGATATTTAACGGGATCCTAGCCCACTAGGAAACACGGTTTCCCGAGTACTCGACAGAGGGTTAGAGGCTCGCCGAAAAATAGTGGGAGGCAAGAATTGAATTTGCAAAACTCGTTTAATTACTTGCCATACGCGCTCAAATCAAATATCATTCGTCAAAGAAATTAAATGTTAGTTGGACTAATATTTAAATTGTTGTTTTAATAAATAGTTGGACTATATCAAACTATTCATTTATGTTGATTTTATAATTGGATTATAGTAAAAATATAATTGATTTTAATCTATTAAATTATAGTTGATTAATAGTTGGACTATTGTAATCATTATAATAAATAGTACCTAATCGTTGATTAAAAGTTGGACTATTAAAATCAAGATTAAAATTGAAAGATGACATTTTAAAACATGATCCTAGGGAAAAATGTATTTAAATGGTTTAATTTTAAAATTGGGAATAATTTCAGGATGGTCCTGGAAAATAATAAGTTACTTTATTTGATAAAATAACATATTATGCTAAGCCCGGAGTTAAGCAAATAGTAGAGCATAATCTTTGGAAGATTTATGTAATGATAACTTAAGTGCTTAATCCATTAAGCTTGTCGCAGTAGACTCCTTAATTTCTGAATCAGAACTAAGGATTAGATCCCTAAAATATGATAATTAAATTGAAGGATCTTCATAAATCTATGTTTAGATTTTAGAAGTACTAAATTTCAAAAAATACTTGTTGACGGCGGATTATGGTCTCAGGGTAATAAGGGAATATCACTCCCGAGGTAATCCTCCTTTAATAGTGAATTTATTTGGTTATGGGGGGAAACCAAAGGCAAACTTAGCAGAAGGTAGATAATGCGCCAATCAAACAAGGAGTTTTTAACGTGGTTCAGTGGATTTTATCCGACCTACGTCCACGGACACAAACAGGACTATTCTTTTTATTGCTGAAACTTGTATCTCTTGTGCTTTACAAGTTTAGCACAATGAGATTGATCTTGATTCTGATGCCACTACACATGCTCTACCCTTCTATTTATAATAGTGAAGAAATCAGATTCCTTCTAGTATGAGGATTCCTAGTTGAAAACATTCTCCTGTTCCCACAAGGATTCCTAATCAAATCTACCTTTTTTCCTTTATCCTTCTAGACACTGTCTTCATCAGTATCTCTTATGAAGGTGGGATTGTCGTCTTATCCGTAAGGATAGGGTTCCATTTTTCGGGACATGTCTTGCTTTATGGTCGATCTTCATGAGGTCGGTCATGATGGTCCTTTGAACTGAGAATGATGCCGCCGATCTGATAAAGCTCGGTTATTTACACCAAAGTGCTCGGCTACCGATCATAAAGAGATCGGTCTGTAACCATAATGTGCTCGGCCTCTTATTGCGAAGTTCTTGGGCCCTTGCTGCTGGCTTTTCATGGGTCGGGTCGGTATTAATGATCTCGCCCAAGAAGAGAATTACCCTTTTACGTCTCGTGCTGTTTTTTTTAAATACCATAGTGCCTGAAAACACCATCAACATATGTCCCCTAGTTCTCGCGGTTCGAACGAGTATGCAAGTTGGTGCCGGGAACTATATAAAGATGGTGTGTTTGATTATTCTGTTTGGTGGTCGATCCGGAGTCGAACCAAAATTTTCCGTTCCCTCTTTTCAAGCCTCTTTTCTTGAGACGCGCAACTGTCATGTCCGTTTAAATGCCCATCAAATCACCTTTAGGGTTTTTTCTGAGCCTGACACTTGTCAAACATCCGTCGGGTTCCCGCAAAAAGTAGGAGGAAATCGACCGTGCAGAGGCGTCTTTAACGGTGTGCTGATCTCAACCGTTTATTTGATTTTGGCAGACCTCTTTTGCATTTGACACTTGGCGTCCATCCGGGACTCTATTACGATCCGACGGTTGGAATTATTCCGATGTTGTAATGACAAGGTGAACCGATATCCTTGCAAAAAATCCTATCAACTTCCAAAAAACTCTTCTTCCCTTCGGCTACGAAGCATCCGATTTAGTTTCACTCAAAGTTCTTCATCGTTTTCGCTGCTTTTCCGAGCATAGATCAAGTAAGTTTCCCGAACGACCTTCTTCCTCTTCCTTTTTTCTTGCTTGCCGTGCTTCGCTGTTTCTTCTTTTCATTTGTTTTGATACTTGCTAGGGAGAGATTTTATTGAATACTTTGCTTAGGGTATTTAGAACTTTCATAGATTTAGTTTTTTCTGGAAACTTAGGATAGCTTGTGAATCCCTTGGTCGTTTTTCAAGAATATGGTTGTAGACCGACCTTGCCCTTTTATTTTTCGGAATTCTAGGATGTCTGATGGCAGTTCTTCCCCTGAGAACCCTGCTAAACCCTTGGCCCACATTGCTGAAGAGCTTTCTTCTGGCTCGGGAGCACCCATCGTGGAAGACCTTGATACTACGCCCACCCCTTCCGAAATCGAACAAGATACTTACCACCAGAGGGTTCCTCGGAAGGATCCGGAGCCCGGTGATTTTGATAGCTCGGCTCTGGATATGGCTCGGCCCTCTAAGATAACCGAGGATGATCTAGCACTGCTTCGGCAACGATATGACATCCATATAGATATTGCTCTTGAGGTCCCTCTTCCATGTGATCGTGCCAGTCAGCCCGACGATGGTTCCGTGGCCCTTCTTCCAGCTTTCTTTGAGTGCGGGCTCCAGTTGCCAATTAACCCTACTTTGCCTGGATACTGGCCGAGATGGAGATTACCCCATGTCAACTAAGTCTAAATAGTTGGAGGATTTTGGGCGGGCGGGGTGTGGCGAACCTTCTTTTGAAGAAGTGAAGAGGTTATATCGGTTGAAGGCCAACCCAAAGGCTCACCACGGTTGGTACTACCTTTCTGCTTACGATAGTTCGTCAAACGTCGTCCAAAAACTCCCTGACTCCAATAAGAATTTCAAAGATCTTTGGTTCTGGGCCACTGGTGATTGGGGATGAACCCTGAGATCGGATGGAGAGGAGATCTTGGTTCCGGACATCTTTAGAGCGGGAGGTTAGGAGTTTAACCTTTAGCTTTTTCTGCCCTTAGTTTTTTTTTATGTTTGGATTCTTACCTATTTTTTTCTATTCCTCCTAGCTTGTTGGAGGGATGCTCCCAAGGTCTCCCACCAGGTCCGGAACCGGGTATTCTGGGCTCGGTGATACGCCGTCCATTGGAGGGAGTTGGTAAACGATGCGGCATTCTTTGAATCAGGACTTATATAGGCCGCTCCTCCCAAGGTCTCGGGTCGGATAGGTAGATGTCTGTTGATCTTCTTAGCCAGTTCCCTCGTTTATTTATCATGCTTGATGTCTTCTTTCTTTTCTTTTTTTTCATTTTTTTTTTATGCTCAGGTCCTGAACCTTTCTTTTGCCTTTGCTCTTTGCAGGTATGTCGAAGACACCAAAGTACCTTGATCGGTTTGACCGGTGTTTCGAAGAAAACTAGCCCTGGCGGAGCTAGTACTTCTCAGAAACGGCCTGAAACTTCTAAGGCCGGGAAGGTGGTTGAAGAGATGGGGCCCTAAGTACACTTGTCTTTTTTTTTTTTGTAATAACACTTCATATATATAAATATATATATATATAAATATATTCTTTTTGAATATTATATGTGTGTGTTTTCTGTTTTTTTTTCTTTTGTTCCTTGTTCTGGGTGTTTTTCTCCAAATGATTATTTAAGGCTCGTTCGTGCGTGGATAATACGAACCGAGACCCGATTTATTCAGTGGTCGAGGATTGACTCTGAGTTGTGAAGTACACGGATGGTGAGATGCAATCGGTGGGACGCAACCTGACCCCGAATGAAGAGATGCACTTGGACCTGGGGGAATGTTATGTCCCCAGTCCGAAGGGTTGACTCGGTGGG
Source organism: Zanthoxylum bungeanum (assembly GCA_019454045.1). Lineage (NCBI taxonomy): Eukaryota > Viridiplantae > Streptophyta > Magnoliopsida > Sapindales > Rutaceae > Zanthoxylum > Zanthoxylum bungeanum. The sequence goes on from SKCR01036141.1 coordinate 57,885, forward strand.
ACGTACCCCGACCCCGAGCTGAGAAAGGCACTTGGACCTGGTGGAATGTTACGTCCCCAGTCTGAAGGGCTGACTCGGTGGGACGTACCCCGACCCCGAGCTGAGAAAGGCACTTGGACCTGGGGGAATGTTACGTCCCCAGTCCGAAGGGCTAACTTGGTGGGACATACCCCGACCCCGAGCTGAGAAATGCACTTGGTCCTGGGGGAATGTTACGTCCCCAGTCCAAAGAGTTAGACTCGGTGGGATGTGGCTCAACCTCAAGCTGAGAAAGGCACTTAGACCTGGGGGAATGTTACGTCCCCAGTCCAAAGAGGTAGACTTGGTGGGATGTGGCTCGACCTCGAGCTGAGAAAGGCACTTGGACCTGGGGGAATGTTACGTCCCCAGTCCAAAGAGGTAGACTCGGTGGGATGTGGCCCGACCCCGAGTTATATAACCAAGTGGTCTCGGTGGAATGAAATCCAGTGTCAAGCCGAATAACTGAATGGCCTCGGCGGAACGTAATCCAGCCCCGAGCCTGATAACTAAACGGCTTCGGCGGAACGAGTCCAGCCCGAGCCGAATAACTGAATGGTCTCGGTGGAACGTAATCCAGCCCCGAGCCTGATAACTAAACGGCTTCGGCGGAACGAAATCCAGTCCCGAGCCAAATATCCAAGCGGTCTCGGCGGAACGAATCCAGCCCCGAGCTTATAAGAAAAGTGGCCTCGGTAGAACGAGTCCAGCCCAGAGCCGAACAATCATTGGGACTTGCTCCGAATGGAAGGGAATCAACCTTTGATGCCCTATCGAATATGTCTTGGGCGTCCCTTTTTCAGATCGATGAAAAAACAAAAAACAAAATTTTGAAAAAAAATAAAAACCAAAGGAGTGTAAATAATAGCACGGATACCTCAGAACAGCGTCCCGTCCGAGGCCTCCAAAACATAATTCTGAATCTTTCAATTCAGTGTCCCAGCGAACAAGGATTTGGATCAGGAGAGCGCTTGATTGGTAAGGGCACATCCTCTATACGTTGGTCACTGTGGAGCATGTGTATTGTACGAGGGCTCCTCCTTACCACGCTGGAGCAGGCACACGCTACAGGGGCACAACGCATCCCCGCGCTGTGCCTCTCTTGGATCCAAATGATGAATGGATCAAAGAGTGTCCGGGATACTAAGGGCACATTCCTCCTTAGGTCCGGCATCACTGGAGCTAGCAATCGTCACGGGGGCATCGTCATCCCCCGTGCTATGCTTTCCCACAAATCCATTACATCGGGTAAGTGAGGATCAAAGAGTGCTCGATACATTAAGGGCATATTCCTCCTTATATTCGGTAGCACTGGAGTAAGCAATCGCCATGGGGGTATCATCCCTCCCCGTGCTATGCTTCTCACGGATCTATACTCTGATTCACTTTCGTCCCTGTTGTTTAATGCTTGTACAGAGTCGACTGATTCTGGCGTGACTTGTGTTTCTTTATGGTGGTAGCCGTGGTAGGGTAGTTTGCGTGTTTTGTGCTTTTGACCTTGGACCGTTGTATTGAGTATGTCCCCAGGGTTTTGAATATGGTTCACAAATTTTTTTTTTAATTTTTTGAAGAGTGGGTGAAAATTTTGGAAAAGAAAGTTTTATTCATATTCGGGGACATACTGCCTTTCTTACAACTCTCTGCGGGTCATTTTGAGAGAGGCTTTATATTGAGTTTCCGTCCCTTGTCGGGTTGCTGCAAAAGAAAAGAAGGGAGGGAGAATTTACTGAAAGTATTTTCTCAACATCTCGGTGTTCCATGGTTTTTTTAATCTTGTGTCGTCCAGCTGTTCTAGGATGTAAGCCCCTGGCCTTACTACCTCTGTGATTTTGTAGGGTCCTTCCCACTTGGCACCTAACGAGCCTTCCTCTGGTCGTCGGGTGTTTAGGGTGACCCTTCTCAATGCTAAGTCTCCCGGGAGAAAGGAGCGGGTTCGAACTCTTTTGTTGTAGAAGCGGGCCATTCTTTGTTGGTAGACTGCCGCTTTCATAGCTGATTTTTCTCTCATTTCCTCGATCAGGTCGAGGTGGTTTTTGATAAGTTCTTCATTCTGCTCATTCCTAAAGTGGCGGACCCTGTGGGTTGCTACCCCGATTTCTGCTAGAATGACGGCCTCACATCCGTACGATAGGGAAAATGGTGTTTCCCCTGTGGAATCTTTGTAGGTCGTCCGATGTGCCCAAAGCACTTCTGGTAATTCTTCGACCCATAAGCCTTTGCATGATCCGAGCCGAGCTTTAAGGTTCGCCTTGATGGTCTTGTTTGTTGCCTCAACCTGTCCGTTTGACTTGGGGTGGGCTGGCGAGGCGAATTTTAAAGCGATCTGGAGGTCTTCACAGAGCTTCCTGAATCCTTTGCTATCGAATTGTTTCCCGTTGTCGGTGATGATCGCCCGGGGGATTTCGAACCTGCAGATAATGTTCTTCTTTACAAACTCTGTTGCCTTCTTCTCCGTGATGGTGGATAGCGGCTCGACTTCTGCCCATTTTGTGAAATAGTCTATGGCCACGATTGCATACTTCGCCTGCCCTCGCCCTTTTGTCATTGGCCCTATGATATCTAGCCCCCACTGCGTGAATGGCCAGGGGCTGGACAGGGTGGTTAATTGTTCTGCTGGTTGATGGTGGATGTTGGCATTTTTCTAGCAACCTTCGCATTTCTGGGCTATCCTCACACCGTCCTGATGCATGGTCGGGCAGAAAAATCCTTGTCTTAAGGCTTTAAAGGCGATTGATCTTCCTCCGGCGTGACTTCCACAGATGCCCGTGTGAATTTCCCTGAGCACATAATCTACTTCCTCCTCTTTTAAACATCTCAGGAGGGGTACGGTATAGCCTCTCCGGTAGAGCACCCCTTCAATCAGGGAGAACTTGGTGCTCTTGAATTTTAGTTTCTTGGCCTCCTTTTTTTCTTTAGGGGTTTCCCCTGTTTCCAGGTATCTCCTAATCGGTTGCATCCATGAGTTTTTGCCTTCCTCTTCTATTATATCTACCTTCATCTCCCTTATGTTTTTTTCTCGGAGGCATATGAGAGGGATTATTCTGGGGTCCTCGGTTTTCATTGAGGATGCGAGCCGGGCCAGGGAGTCTGCTTCACAGTTGTCTTCTCGTCCGATCTGTTCGAAGCGTACGTTCCCCACTTTCTCCATCAACGTTTTTACTTCGGCTAAGTAAGCTATCATAGTCGGCTCCCTAGCCTGAAATTCTCCATTTAATTGTTGAATGGCTAGCTGAGAGTCACTCCTTACTACCACATTGTGGACTCCCACTACTGTGCATAGCCTCATTATTCGGCCAAAATAGCCTTCTTCTCCTTTACAGTTTTTCAGGGCGATTCCTGCCCCATTGCCCTGTAAGCTAGCAGACCCATCCACTGACATTTCCCATTTGCTTTCCTCTGTGGTCAATATTTGGGGTTCCGCGAGTTCCGCAACAAAATCTGCCAAGGCCTGCCCTTTTATTGCTATCATTGGGAGGTAGGAAATGACATGCTCGCTTAGCTCCACCGACCATTTCATTAACCTTCCCGAGGTTTCTGGTTTTTGCAAGATCTGCCGCATGGGGTAATTGGTGTAAACTCCGATAGGGTGGGCCTAGAAGTAGGGTCGTAATTTTCGTGCTGCAGTGATCAAGGATAGGGCGACTAGTTCATGCACGGGATATCGGGTCTCTGCATCCAATAGAGCTTTACTGACATAGTATACCGGTCTCTGGATCTGGTCGGCCTCTTGCACTAATATCGAACTCACTGCGTGTTTTGAAACAGCCAAGTACAAGTATAATGTCTCTCCTATGAGAGGTTTAGCCAGGAGTGGGGGCTGTGCTAGATATTGTTTTAGCTGCTGGAAGGCCTCCTCACATTCCGGTGTCCAGTCGATCCCCTTTTGGGCCGTCTTGATGACTTTGAAGAAGGGGTGGCATTTGTCGGTCGCGACGACCCTGCCTGTTAGACCTTGCACCTCTTTAATTGTTCTGGAGGATGTTAAATCTAGCACGGCTTGTATCTTCTGGGGGTTGGCTTCTATGCCTCGGGAGCTCACCATGTAGCCTAGAAATTTTCCTGAGGCCACTCCGAATGCACATTTCTCTGGATTAAGTCTTAAATTATGTTTTCTCAGCAACTTGAAGGTTTTTTTTAGGTCAGTTACGTGATCTCTTGGTTCTATGGACATTGTTATCATGTCGTCCACATATACCAACATTGAAGTGCCGATGAGTGGTTTGAAGATTTTGTTTACTAACCTTTGAAAAGTTGCCCCTGCGTTCTTCAGTCCGAAAGGCATTACTTTGTAGCAGTACAGTCTTTGATCGGTGATAAAAGTGGTTTTCTCCTCGTCTGCAGGATGCATCCTGACCTGATTGTACCCTGAGAAGGCATCCATGAAGCTTAGTAGTCCTTGGCAGGCAGTTGCGTCTACCAGTTGATCTATATTTGGCAGAGGAAAACTATCTTTTGGACACGCCTTATTGAGTTCAGTGAAATCTACACACATCTTCCATTTTCCATTGGACTTCTTTACCAATACTACGTTTGACACCCACTCGGGGTACTTTACTTCTCTAATGAAGCCGGCTTTTAACAGTTTTTCCACCTCGGATGCCACCGCTCTGCACCGTTCTTGATTGAAGATTCTTCTCTTTTGTTTGACCGGTTTTGCTGACGGGTTTGCTGCTAAGCGGTGACTGATGAATTTTAGGTCAATCCCGGGCATGTCATTGTGTCCCCACGCGAAGATGTCGGGGTATTCCTGTAGACATTCTAGCAGGCCCTTTTTTAGGGTTTCGTCCAAGTTTCCCCCTATCTTTATGCCTTTTTTTGGTCCGAACAGTTTTATTTCTTCTATCTCTTCAGCTGTTCCTAGCCGGGCAACTTTTTCCGGGTGGGGACCTGGTTCCTTCCTCTCGTTCTCGCCCCTCTGCCTCTTCTTGGTGCCTTCTTCAATGCAGAGGGTCTCTCGTGAGAGAGTGGCAAAGCAGCTACTGGCTATCTTCTGACTTCCGCACACGATTCCAATCCCTTCCCGGGTGGGGAACTTTAGTTTTAAGTGATAGCAGGACATCGCAGCCATTGTTTTCATCATAAAAAATCGGCCGATAATGACTTGGTAACTGCTCAGGCAGTCCACCACAGTGAAGTTTACCATAACTGTCCGGGTCCTGGGGTGAGTTCCGATGGTTGTTGCCAGTTGTATTCTCCCCAGCGGGATGACCGTTGAGCCTCTAAAACCGTACAGGGGGTGCCGTCATTAGTTAGGGTTACGTACTCCACTCCCAGGCTTTCTAAAGCTTCTTTGGAGCTTATATCTACCGCGCTTCCGGGATCTACCAGGATTCTATCTACCTCTGTGCCGCTGATTGTAGCTTTGATTATTAGCGCATCGTCATGGGGGAAACTCACTCCTCGAGCGTCCTCGTCGGTGAACATTATGGGTACCAACCGACTTCCTCGTGGTACTGGGGACTTTTCCGTTTCTAGCACTTCCGTCCTCTGTATTCGGCTATAGCTTTTTCTTGACCGGTTAGAGTCTCCGGCCAGTGTTTTCCCTCCTGTGATGATGTTCACCTGCCGGCCTCGTGCCCTCTGTCTGGCAGCCATGGCCTCATGGTTGATATAATTATTTAGATACCCATTTCGGGCTAGGTCCTCCATCTGTTCCTGCAGATCCTTGCATTCATCCGTTGTGTGCCCCCTCAGATTATGATGTATGCAGTAAGATTTCTGGTTTCTTTTATCTGGGGGGAATCTCCTGAGGTCGGGTTCTATCAAGAGGCCTTTTTCCTGTATCTCCATGATGATTTGCCCTGGTGGCTTGCTCAGGGGAATGTACGCTTCTTCTCGGACTACATGATTTACTTGGGTCGCGACCCCTCTTTCCTGATCTCTTCGAGGTATCGGTTTGAATTCTTTGGGTTTCGGATTGAATTTTTTGAATTCCATGTCCGGTCGTCGGGGGGCCTCTGTTCTTGTTGTTCTTTCTCGAACGGCTGTCCCCCTTCGGGAGATCTTTTTTTCGCTTTCTAACAAGACAAATTTCCGGGCTACCTCTAGAACGGTGGCATAATCTGGTGTGTCTTGGATTCTTAGGTGAGTCCATAGTCTTCCGACCCTTAGGGCTCCCTTTAAACTTTCCAGTGCCTCTTTGGACTCGTACCCTCCGACCTCGAGTACCATATTGTTCTACCTTTTGATGAAAATTTTTAGGGGCTCGTCATCTCCTTGCTTCATAAGCCTCAATTCTCCAATCGTCTTCTTGGGGACGCAGGCTCCTTTAAAGTGTCGAACGAATGACCTTTTAAGCTGTGTGAAGCTTCCGATGCTCCCCGGGGCCAGAATTCTGTACCATAGGACGGCGGGTCCACCCAAAGTTAGGGGGAATACTTTGCAGATGGCATCTCCTGCCACTCCCTGGACTTCCATCAACAAGACAAAGCTTTCGATATGGGATTTCGGGTCAGAGTGGCCTTTGTAAGGTGCCATGGTTGGCATGTTGAATCGCCTTGGGAATTTCACCGATTTTATTTCTTCCGTGAGGGGAGATTCCTCCTCGCTATCCCGGGCATCCCCTGCATCGGTCTTGAGGCCTACTCCCCACTTGGTCATCTCCTTTTTTAACCAAGACTTTATTTCACTGCTTGTGCCGCCATGTCGTATCCTGTGCCCCTCCGTGTGTCTATTGCCCCGGGTGGGGCGTTCCTCATCCCTTGGAATTTCCCGCACACTTTCGCTATGCTCCCTGTCCTCTCTTCTGGAGTCGTGGAGACTGTCATAGGAAGGATCCGGTGATGGTCTTCCTTCTTCTTCTTCTTCCCACGTGTCCTCTGTTTGTGAATCTTTTTCTACAACTATGGATTTTATCCCATAGGGGCCCCTCCTCCTGGGTCTATCGTCTTCACTTGTGTCTATCACCCTTTTCCCTTCTACTCTTTCACTTCTTCTTCGAATGGTTCCGATGTCTGGTCTCTCGTTGTTCGTTCCCTCCATTCTCTCCAACCGATCCATCATGGATTTCATGCTTTCTTCCATCTTTTTCATCCAGCCTATCCATCTTCCTTCTACCATTGTCTTTCTACGCGAACTGCTTTTTGTTGAGGTTCCCCACAGACGGCGCCAACTGTTGACGGTGGATTTTGGTCTCAGGGTAATATGGGAATATCACTCCCGAGGTAATCCTCCTTCAATAGTGAATTTGTTTGGTTATGGGGGGAAACCAAAGGCAAACTTAGCGGAAGGTAGATAATGCGCCAATCAAATAAGGAGTTTTTAACGTGGTTCGGTGGATTTTTATCCGACCTACGTCCACGGACACAAACAGGACTATTCTTTTTATTGCTGAAACTTGTATCTCTTGTGCTTTACAAGTTTTAGCACAATGAGATTGATCTTGATTCTGATGCCACTTACACATGCTCTACCATTCTATTTATAATAGTGAAGAAATCAGATTCCTTCTAGTATGAGGATTCCTAGTTGAAAACATTCTCCTGTTCCCACAAGGATTCCTTAATCAAATCTACCTTTTTCCTTTATCCTTCTAGGACACTGTCTTCATCAGTATCTCTTATGAAGGTGGGATTGTCTTCTTATCCGTAAGGATAGGGTGCCATTTTCCGGGACATGTCTTGCTTTATGGTCGGTCTTCATGAGGTCGGTCATGATGGTCCTTTGAACTGAGAATGCTGCCGCCGATCTGATAATGCTCGGTTATTTACACCAAAGTGCTCGGCTACCGATCATAAAGAGATCGGTCTGTAACCATAATGTGCTCGGCCTCTTATTGCGAAGTGCTTGGGCCCTTGCTACTGGCTTTTCATGGGTCGGGTCGGTATTAATGATCTCGCCCAAGAAGACAATTGCCCTTTTACCTGTGTCGTGCTGTTTTAAATACCATAGTGCCTGAAAACACCATCAACAATACTCTTGGAGAGTTAATGATTGTTCTCAAGGAGACAAAGTCAAAGTTTGCAATTATGCAAGTAGCGCAAGGCGCACCTTACTTCGATATTCTAGAAGGCCATGGCTTTGACTCAATAGCCCACGATCTTCATTGAGGATATATAACCCTTTAATAGATTTATTACAGGATAGGAATATACCTGTTGGGCGGGGGTAGCTATAATTGGAACTTAATCTTAATGAATTCAGATAACTTGGTTAACATAGGAATATGATTAATTGGGTTATACTGGGTATTTGTATTTGACCATCGGAATAGGCTTTTACATAATTTCGTGTACCAGGTTAATAAATCGATATATTACACAACCATAAGATAACCATTTCATCTTTAAAAATGATATTGGAAAGATTCACAATCCTAGATAGTTTTATAAAATTGAATTTTCCTAAATCTACTTTCAAGCAATTTCATTTACTTGTTTTAAGTTTAAAGTCACCATCTAATCAAATAACAAATCCATTAGATACTCATAAAAATTTGACTTCATAAATTAATAACAAAAGGTTTTTAGTCCTCGTGGGATCGATACTTTTTATACTACTTGAACAATACGTGGGCTTGCATTATACGCGTGTGAAAACACCGGTCAAGTTTTTGGCGCCGTTGCCGGGGACTTATTTATCTTTCACTATTAGTTTTGAGGTTAGATACCTTTACTTGTGTCTAATTTTCTTTTTTTATTATTTTTATTTTCTCTTCTTTCAGGTTCTCAGACACTACATGAGATGAACCAGAAGCTTTGAAATCCAACCGCTTGACCAAGAAATTGAAAGAACTATCAGACAATTAAGAATGGAAAGGCGAGAAGGCCAAGAAGCAATCGTTAATATGGAACCTGAACCGTTGGAAGTTGCACCACCAATTCCCATTCGAGACAGAACCATTTCGGTGGTTGATGGCTTCATTTCTTGTATTGTACTTCCTCCCTTACCAGCAAATGCGTGTGACATCAAAACATGCATTCAGATGATCAACAGTCAGTTCAGTTTAGGGGGCATGCAACTGAAGATCCTAATGCCCATATCAGCAACTTCCTGGAAGTTTGCGGTACTTTCAATTACAATCGAGCGGCTGAAGAAGCAATGAGACTGCGAGTTTTTCCATATTCTTTGAAAGACAGAGCAAAAGCTTGGCTACATTCACTACCAGCAGGTTCCATCACAACTTGGAAAACTCTAGCCACCAAATTCCTTGCAAAGTACTTTCCACCAGCCAGAACAGCAAAGTTGAGGATTGACATCACATCCTTCGTGCAGCAAGATTCAGAATCCTTCTACGAAGCTTGGGAAAGATTCAAAGATTTGCTCCGGAAATGTCCTCACCATGAGATTCCAAAGTGGCTTCAAGTCCAAACTTTCTATAATGGACTTTCTGGACTAATGAGAACCACAATTGATGTGCTGCTGGAGGAGCCTTGATGGCAAAAGGAGAAGATCAAGCCTGGGACTTAATTGAGGAAATGGCTAACAACAATTCCATGTGGCCAACAGAAACAAGCATGATCCAGAGAATTGCAGGAATATATGAAGTTGGAGCCAACTCAGCAGTGAATACTAAGTTGGATCAGATGTGCAAATACCTGGAAACACTCAGCGCACAAGTTGTAAACATTGCCGGAACCACAAGTTCACCATATAGAGGAGCACCAGAGCCAAACCAACATAAAGAAATGATGAATTATGTCAACAATTTCAACAGACATGGGAACAATCCATATTTCAACATCTACAACCCATGGTGGAGGAATCATCCCAATTTCGCATGGAGCAATAATTCAGGGCAATTGAACAACCCACTGGCCGGCGTAAACACACACGTATAAAGCAAGCGCACGTATCGTTCAAGTAGTATAAAAATATCGATCCCACGAGGACTTAATATCTAATCTATTAATTTTATGAGGTCAAATGATTACTAGTATCTAACAGGTTGTTTGATTGATTTGAAATGGTGACGATTCTAAATTTAAAAACAAAAGTAAATAACATTGTTCGAAAGTAGATTTTAAGAAAATTTAATATTAAAAACTATCTAGGGTTGTGATTTCTTCCAATATCATTTTAAAGATGAAGTGGTTATCTTAAAGTTGGGTAATATATTGATTTATTAACCTGGAACACTAAATTATGTGTAAGCCTCTGTCGATGGTCAGACACAAATACCCAGTTTAACCCAATTGAACCATATGTCTATGTCAACCAAATTATCTGGATTCATTAAGTTTAAGTTCCAATTATGGCTACCACCGCCCGACAGGTATATTCCTATCCTGTAAGGAAATCTATTAAAGGGTTATCTATCCTCAAGGAAGATCGTGGGCTATTAAGTCTAAGGTCTTAAACCTAAAATCCCTATGTCTAGTTCATTTTAGATTTACCAGTTCAATTTTATTAATGGCCAGTTAATAAAAAGCATTAGGATTAAGACTTAATAAATAAACATTTATATTACCCAAACTATAATTTAACCCCTTATAAACTGGTGATATTGGATTTCATCACAACCCCAGATAACTGGCTTAGTTACGACACATATTTACAGGTAGTAAAAACTTAAATAAAATAAAAGACATAAAGTAAATACTAAAAATTAAATACTGAAAAGTAAATTGCTGAAAAGTAATTGCTGAAAAGTTAATTGCTGAAAAGTAAATTGCTGAAAAGTAAATGCTGAAAGTAAATTGCTGAAAAGTAAATAAAGTAAAAGTACAATAAAAGAAAATGCTGAGGTAAAAGGATCCGCTTTTATTACTTCTATTTTAGATATCTCCCTTAATATAATATATTAACTTTGCATGATAATTACCAACCAGCCATATAGGCGGTATCCAGATTAAGTCAAATTAATAATTAATTACCAACCGACCAATCAGGCGGTATCCAGTTTAGTCAGGTTAAAACCAATTTAAATAATTAACAACCGACCAATATGGCGGTGGTATCCTCGTTAAGTCAGGTTTTAACTAGTTTATATATTATAATTAAGGGAGATTCATCTAAATATTAGTCATAAAAGTTTACCTTTTTACCCCAGCAAGGGGAGTTACCTCCTCATTACTGAAAAGTAAAAATTGAAAATTAAAGAAAGAAAAGTATTGTGCGTAAAAGTAAATTGCGGAAAGTAAAAACTGAAAAGTAAAAAAGAAAGTGCGAAAGCGGAAATTAATTACTGAAAGCTATAAATAAACAAAACAAGATACAATCTTCTTAGTATTCTTAAGGAATTCCTTAGAAGAAAGTATGAATTTTACAAATGAAATGGCTTGGTATTTATAGGCAAAATTTTGCCTCCATCAAATCATCCACCAAATCAATTATTAATTGCTCCACTAATTTCTCCACTAATTGCTCCACCAAATCCATTATTAATTGCTCCACTAATCTCTTATCATGTTTGGTGATGATTTGATAATTTTTATTATTTATTTATTAATTTATTTTTTGCTTTGAAAATGATTGAAAGTGACTTTAATAATTACACACTACACACTTCTGGATGGTTCATCAATTGCGGGCATGAAATATTCAGAATTAGAAATTATTTTGTCTTTCAAAGTTGTAGATCTTTGAGTCTTCTTTAATCTGGAACTTAAATCAGCTCAATCTTATATTTGAGTAAGAAGTTATGCCCAAAATACGACAGATGCGCAAAACTGGAATTTCCAAAACTGCACTTCGTCAAAACGCCCTTTCAAGTTTCCAATCTCCAAAATTAAAATATCAAGTCCAATAATTGCCCTTATTTGACCCATATTTCGTCCTAAATGATTTCATTAAGTCCGAATATTATTTTATCTGCAAAATAAACTAAAACACATCAAAACGTTCATCAAACCCGAGAAACTAAACAAAATATTAAGTAAAAGGGGCGGTAAATATTGATATATTTTCCGCTCATCACACCCCCAAACCTAACATTTTGCTAGTCCTCGAGCAAAACAACAAAATAAAATTAAAATTAAACTAAGCCACTTTCGTAGGGATCACGGTTGCATTTATCATATGCAACAAGCCTTTAAACCCTTAGGTGTCCCTAGTGGACGAGTTGTAGTCTCGTGAGGGTTTAGAGCAATGATACCCACAAACATTTTACAAAAGTAAAAATGTAGTAAAACTAATGCACACAAAAGCAAAAAGACAAGCGAAAAGAGAATAAAGATGTTAGTGACTAATCAGGTGAAACTTCTACTCCAAGTCAATAGTTGTTTTGTTTCATTCTAAATTACAGAATAAGTAAATTCTCCGATTATTTTTACCATTCTTCATATACACAGCCAACAAAATATTAAACATCTCATTTTTTCCCACAACAGTCATAAGTGCAGTTGATAAGAGAGTAATATTTTTGTTCTAAAGTTCTATCAGATTTAACACCTTTTGGTAGCAATGGAATAATTTTTCTCATTTTTCTGATTTTTTCTTTGATTTTTTCTTTTTCTATTTTTTATTTATATACAATATCTTCCATCTATGTAGCGAGTGTTGGGTCGGTGGCTCCCAAACCAGTTGGCTTTAGGGCACCAGGTGTTAAGACACCCCTACAGACTTAATTACCCAGACTTCAGATATATATATATTTTTTGCAGCATCTTTGATCCATGTAACGAGCTTTGGGCCAGTGACTCCCAAACCAGTTGGCTTTAGGGCACTAGGTGTTAAAACACCCTTACAGACTTAATAACTCGGATCTCAGACGTTTTTTTTTTTTTTTTTTTTTTTTTTTTTTTTTTTTTTTTTTTTTTTTTTACTCTATTGCTTTTTGAGATGCTTCCTCCAATTAAACTAGAGCACTGAATATTACAAACTTTTCAATTTAGCTCATGTCCGTATGTTACTATATATGTTGATAATATCTGCTAACTAAACATAAGAAGATTCCTTTTAGTCCGTTTTATGGAGAATTCACAAACTAAATAATTCAAAATGAAATAAACAAAAATTAACTTGTTTCGAAATAGGCTTGAGATACGTCTCAGGAGTGGAAACTCCTTACTCGGCTATCTTTTACCAATTTCACCTTTTTAGTCAAAATAAAAACACAAAAACACAAAAATATTTTGTAATTTTTGAAAATTTCCAATTTTTTTTGTATTTTTCGAAAAATTTTGGACTAAAAATAAAAAACAACACACAAACTAAAAATAAGGTACTGATCAACTAATTCCTCCCCCAAACCTAAATGAGACATTGTCCCTAATGTCTTAAACAGTAAAAGGAGAGTTAAGAAGGTTGTACCTGGTTAGCTGAAAATCTACAGGAAATTAAAGGTTAAGATCCAGATTAATCCGACGCCTCTTACCACGATCGTCCTTGGACCAATTTATCTTTGAAAGGATAGGGTCAACTTGTGGTTCATAGGCTATGAGTTGGTCTATTAGATCCGGAGCAGTTCTGGCAGTAAAGAGGAGTTCTTTCATAGGTTTTGACACAAACCCATTTCTCCGAGCATCATCAAGAAACACACAAAGAAAATCATAAAATCCATCAACATTGAGCAGTCCAAGCGGTTTCTGGTGTATGTTTAGGTTCGCCCAAGATAGCACTATAAAAATTTCCTCCAATGTGCCCAAGCCACCTGGCAAAGCGATAAAAGCATCAGCACGGTTAATCATTTCTACCAGTCGTTCAGACATACCTGGCACGATCAGTTCCTCTCCGTTTGATGATCCAATAAGATTTGCCTCTGCCAAGGGTTTTGGGATGATTCCCAAAACATGACTGCCTCCTTCCTGTACAGCCTTTGAAACGATCCCCATAAGTCCAAGATTGCCTCCGCCATATATTAAGTGCATATTCCTTGCAGCTAAGACTCGGCCCAATTCCTGTGCTGCTTCTATGTATTGTGGTTTAGTTCCAACACTACTACCGCAAAACACACATATGTTTTCAACTCGTCTTCTTGAAGTGGCTTCCATTTTTATATGTATTTCTTTCTCAACTCTGGATGCCTTCAAAAGTGCAATGACGGGCTGAATTTATAGCACCTGAAAAGGGGTGAGTAATAATAGCACAAGTATCTTCCAGAGGACGATTAGTAGCGAAATAATATCGTGTTAGTCAAAAAGGTCTGGATCCTGTCTACGAAAATAAAAGAAAACAAAAAAATAAATCACAATTATTAGGAAAAGACAAAGAGATATAATTTACAAGAAAAGTAACGGCTTGATTGACGTCTATGCGTCAGGGACAAGCTTCCATCCAATTTTCTTATAAATTGGCAAACATGGTCTTTTTGAGTCAGATTCCTGAGACTTAATTGTTGTCTTTCTTTTTGGAATTGTGTATATAATTTGCGAATGGCAATGTGAACATATCCACTGGGATGCGTCTCAAGAGTTGAAGATATTTCATCTACAGACTCCTTACTCAAGCCATCCCTAATGAATTTAATTTTGTCTTCGCGATTATCAGACACCATTCCTAAAGAACGACAACGAGTGTTGCAATTAAATCGTGCACATTTGTAACAAAACCCATTTGCTTAGCTCTACGTTTCTTTGCATATGTGCTTCTTCCAAAACCGGGCAGAAGTGAAATAAAAGAGTCAGAAGACTCACCTGCCAATCGGACTCGTGCTTCAATTACCCAACGAATATCATTAGGAACACCGTGAATTGTCAGTAACCTCATCTGGTCCAAGCGAGCTTTGTAAACTTTCATCAGAGATTTTTGAGGGAGAGAAGGAAATTGCTTGCGAAGATTTGCGAGAGCATCTACCATTTTGAAATGACTAAACCTGCAAAAATTAAACACACAAAAATAAAACACACCAGATCACAATATATACACAAATTGCATGGGTTGCCTCCCTGCTAGCGCTAAGTTTAAAGTCGTCAGCCAGACTTGACTTCTCGAACGTTAAGCTGGATCTGAAAGTGTAACACTTTCTTTTTATCGCTCAAATGATTCTCCCCAGTAGTGCTTGACACGCTTGTTTTTAACCTTGAAAGTTTTGCTGGAGTCAGGATCATGTATCTCAACGGCTCTATTTGGTAGAACTTTGGTGATCACAAATGGACCTGACCACCGTGATTTTGGCTTCCATGGGAAGAATTTCACCCTTGATTTGTTTAACAACCTCTTGCCCTGGTTCCAGTTGTATGCGCACTAACTTCTCATCATGTCTTTCTTGCCCTTTTCTTTGTACAATTTGGCATCCTCAAAAGGCTGTGTGAAATTCCTCCAATTCGTTGAGCTGGTGGAAATTTTCTTCTTGTTGCTTGTAGTGCAAGAATTGGCTCATTCAGTACAAAAGACGCTTTATCTTTAGGCTCCACAGGCAATTGACATGTTTTAAGTTTGTCAGTAGAACTTTGTCTTTCATCAGAGTTCTGAATGGTACTGTGTATCACATCGAGTTTGAAACATTCCTCCTTTTCATCATCTGGGAAATTCATGGCCTTGAAAACATTGAATGTTACTTCTTGGTCATGTACCCTCATGGTTAATTCTCTTTTTGTACATCAATAATGGTTCGACCTGTAGCCAAGAATGGTCTTCAAGGATGAGGATGATTGGCATGTCTGCGTCTTCCTCCATATCAAAGACAATAAAATCTGCTGGGAAAATGAATTTGTCAACTTTGACCAGCACATCCTCAACTACGCCTCTTGGAAATACAAGCGTTCTATCAGCAAGTTGCAGTGAGATTGATGTTGGCATTGTTTCTCCAATCTGTAATTTCCTGTGAAAAAGAAAAAGGCATCAAGTAAACACTAGCACCTACCAAAAAACACAGAGCCTTACCAAAGTGGTCTCTATGACGCAAGGAAGAAACTGCCAGGATCTTTCAACTTTGGGGGAAGTTTTCTGAATCGCGCGCAGCTCTTCTGTTAATGCTGTTCGTAATCTCCCAATCTCTTTTCGTGAAAGAATGGCGGGATTTGGCACGGCATTCCATGGCTTCTGTTAATGGAATGTTGATATGCAGCTTTTTGAAGATTTCCAGGAACCGAGAAAACTGTTTGTCCAATTTTTTTTCTGAAGACGTTGAGGAAAAGGTGGAGGTGGAATGATCTGTTCTTTTTCCTTTGCTTCTTTTTCCTCCATCTGTTGCTTTGTTTCTTTTGGAACTTCCTCAACAGCTGTTTTGGCTCCAACATCTTTGTTGATTTCAATACCGCTTTTTAACATGATGGCATGACATTGCTCCTTCCCCATGTTCCTTGGATTTGGCTCTGTGTTGCTAGGAAGGGTACCTGGCGGTCTGTAACTCTGAGCATTGGCTAGTTGTCCAATTTGATTCTCCAGTGCTTTAATAGAAGCTGATTGGCTTTGATTGAATGCTGTTTGAGCTTGAAACATAGCATCGTATTTTGCTTCTTGCTTTTTGAACATCTCTGCAAACGATTCTTTCATTTCTGGTTCTTTTTCATGCTCCTGGCCTTTGTTCTCCTGGTGGAATCCAGGTGGTGGATAGTTCTGTTGCTGGAATCCAGGTGGTGGGTTGTTCTTTTGCCCTGAACTGTTGCTCCATGAAAAATTGGGATGATTTCTCCACCCAGGGTTGTAGGTGTTGGAATATGGATTGTTCCCTTGTCTGTTGAAATTATTGACATAGTTCACTGTCTCTTCCTCCTGAATTGGTTCTGGTGCTCCTCTATATGATGAACTTGTGGATCCACCATTAACCTTCATGTTAAGAGTTTCCAGATTTTTGCAAATCATATCCAGCTTGACATTCAGTGCTGTGTTGGCTCCAACTTCATAAATTCCTGCGATTCTTTGGATCATGCTCCTTTCTGTTGGCCATAAAGAATTATTGTTGGCCATTTCTTCAATTAAATCCCAAGCCTGATCTTCTCCTTTTGCCATCAAAGCTCCTCCAGCAGCAGCATCAATTGTGGTTCTCATTATTCCAGAAAGTCCATTGTAGAAGGTTTGGTTGGACTGTAGCCACTTTGCGATCTCATGATGAGGACATTTCCGGAGTAAATCTTTGAATCTTTCCAAGCTTCGTAAAGGGATTCTGAATCTTGTTGTACAAAAGATGTGATGTCATTCCTCAGTTTTGCTGTTTGTTCTGGCTGGTGGAAAGTACTTTGCAAGAAATTTGGTGGCTAAAGTGTTCCAAGTTGTGATAGAACCTGCTGGTAGTGAATGTAGCCATGCTTTAGCTCTGTCCTTCATGGAGTATGGAAAAACACGCAGTCTCATTGCTTCTTCAGCTGCTCGGTTGTAGTGAAATTGAAAGTGCGCAAACTTCCAGGAAGTTGCTGATGTGAGCATTAGGATCTTCAGTTGCATTTCCCCCAAACTGTACTGACTGCTGAATCATCTGGATGCATGTTTTGATGTCCCTGCATTTGCTAGGGAAGGGAGGAAGTACAATACATGAAATGAGTCTGTCAACCACCGGAATTGTTCTGTCTCGAATGGGAATTGGTGGTGCAACCTCCAAAGGTTCAGGTTCCATGTTAACAATTGGTTCTTGGCCTTCTCGCCTTTCCCTTCTCAACTGTCTAATGGTTCTTTCAATTTCTGGGTCAAGCGGTCGAAGTTCAAAGCTTCTGGTTTCGTCTCATGTAGTTTCTGAGAACCTGAAACACAAGAAAACAAAAACAATAAGTAAAAAGAAATTAGATACAAGTAACGTATCTAACCCCAAAACTAATAGTGAAAGATAAATAAGTCCCCGGCAACGGCGCCAAAAACTTGACCGGCGTAAACACACACGTATAACGCAAGCGCACGTATCGTTCAAGTAGTATAAAAATATTGATCCCACGAGGACTTAATATCTAATCTATTAATTTTATGAGGTCAAATGATTACTAGTATCTAACAGGTTGTTTGATTGATTTGAAATGGTGACGATTCTAAATTAAAAACAAGTAAATAACATTGTTCGAAAGTAGATTTTAAGAAAATTTAATATTAAAAACTATCTAGGGTTGTGATTTCTTCCAATATCATTTTTTAAGATGAAGTGGTTATCTTAAAGTTGGGTAATATATTGATTTATTAACCTGGAACACTAAATTATGTGTAAGCCTCTGTCGATGGTCAGACACAAATACTCAGTTTAACCCAATTGAACCATATGTCTATGTCAACCAAATTATCTGGATTCATTAAGTTTAAGTTCCAATTATGGACCCCCCGCCCGACAGGTATATTCCTATCCTGTAAGGAAAAATATAATTAAAGGGTTATATATCCTCAAGGAAGATCGTGGGCTATTAAGTCTAAGGTCTTAAACCTAAAATCCATATGTCTAGTTCATTTTAGATTTACCAGTTCAATTTTATTAATGGCCAGTTAATAAAAAGCATTAGGATTAAGACTCAATAAATAAACCTTTATATTACCCAAACTATAATTTAACCCCTTATAAACCGATTTGATATTGGATTTCATCACAACCCCAGATAACGGCTTAGTTACGACACATATTTACAGGTAGTAAAAACTTAAATAAAATAAAAGACATAAAGTAAAATACTAAAAATTAAATACTGAAAAGTAATTGCTGAAAAGTAAATGCTGAAAGTAAATTGCTGAAAAGTAAAGTAAAATAAAGTAAAGTACAATAAAATAAATGTTGAGGAGGTAAAAGGATCCGCTTTTATTACTTCTATTTTAGATGTCTCCCTTAATATAATATATTAACTTTGCATGATAATTACCAACCAGCCATATAGGCGGTATCCAGATTAAGTCAAATTAATAATTAATTACCAACCGACCAATCAGGCGGTATCCAGTTTAGTCAGGTTAAAACCAATTTAAATAATTACCAACCGACCAATATGGCGGTATCCTCGTTAAGTCAGGTTTTAACTAGTTTATATATTATAATTAAGGGAGATTCATCTAAATATTAGTCATAAAAGTTTTACCTTTTACCCAGCAAAGGGGACTTACCTCCTCATTACTGAAAAGTAAAAATTGAAAATTAAGAAAGAAAAGTATTGTGCGTAAAAGTAAATTGCGGAAGTAAAAACTGAAAAGTAAAAAAAAGAAAGTGCGAAAGCGGAAATTAATTACTGAAAGCTATAAATAAACAAATAAGATACAATCTTCTTAGTATTCTTAAGGAATTCCTTAGAAGAAAGTATGAATTTACAAATGAAATGGCTTGGTATTTATAGGCAAAATTTTGCCTCCATCAAATCATCCACCAAATCAATTATTAATTGCTGCTCACTAATTGCTCCACCAAATCCATATTAATTGCTCCACTAATCTCTTATCATGTTTGGTGATGATTTGATAATTTTTATTATTTATTTATTAATTTATTTTTTGCTTTGAAAATGATTGAAAGTGACTTTAATAATTACACACTACACACTTCTGGATGGTTCATCAATTTCGGGCATGAAATATTCAGAATTAGAAATTATTTTGTCTTTAAAAGTTGTAGATCTGTGAGTCTTCTTTAATCTGGAACTTAAATCAGCTCAATCTTATATCTGAGTAAGAAGTTATGCCCAAAATACGACAGATGCGTAAAACTGGAATTTCCAAAACTGCACTTCGTCAAAACGCCCTTTCAAGTTTCCAATCTCCAAAATTAAAATATCAAGTCCAATAATTGCCATTATTTGACCCATATTTCGTCCTAAATGATTTCATTAAGTCCGAATATTATTTTATCTGCAAAATAAACTAAAACACATCAAAACGTTCATCAAACCCGAGAAACTAAACAAAATATTAAGTAAAAGGGGCGGTAAATATTGATATATTTTCCGCTCATCACCCACCACTCGGATTCCAACAACAAAACAAAGGCCAGGAGCATGAAAATGAAACAGGAATAGCAGAAGTGTTGACCCATTTAAAAAAGATTGAAGCAAAACATGACTCTCAAGCAGCTAGGTATGATGCTTTGTTTCAATCCCATGCAGCATTAATTCAAAGTCAATATGCTTCTATTAAAGCACTGGAGAATTAAATTGGGCAACTGGCCAATGCTCAGAGTTACAGACCACAGGGTAACCTTCCTAGCAACACAAAACCAAATCCAAGGAACATTGGGAAGGAGCAATGTCATGCCATCATTTTAAAAAGCGGTACTGAAATCAATAAAAATGTTGGAGTCAAGGCAACTGTTGAGGAAGTTCCAAAAGAAAGATGCGAAGTAGTTCCACAGATGGAGAAAAAAGAAGCAAAGGAAAAAGATCAAGAAATGATCACTCTACCTCCACCTTTTCCACTGCGTCTCCAGAAGAATAAACTAGACAAACAGTTTTCTCGATTGCTGGAGATCTTCAAAAAGCTTCATATCAACATTCCATTTGTAGAAGCTTTGGAACAAATGCCCAGCTATGTCAAATTCATGAAAGCCATTCTTTCACGAAAACAGAGATTGGGAGATTACGAGACAGTAGCATTATCAGAAGAATGCAGCGCTATCATCCAGAGGAAGCTTCCCCCAAAGTTGAAAGATCCTGGCAGTTTCATTGTTCCTTGCACCATAGGAGAACATGACTTCAGTAAGGCTTTATATGACTTATGTGCAAGTGTTAACTTAATGCCTTTTTCTATTTACAGGAAACTACAGATTGGAGAAACAATGCCTACCTCAGTCTCTCTACAACTTGCTGATCGAAACGCTCGTATTTTGAGAGGTGTAGTTGAAGATGTGCTGGACAAAGTTGACAAATTCATTTTCCCAGTATATTTTATTGTCCTTGATATGAAGGAAGACGAAGATGTGTCGATCATCATCGGGAGACCATTCTTGGCTACAGGTCGAACCATTATTGATGTACAAAAAGGAGAACTAACCATAAGGGTACAGGACCAAGAAGTAACATTCAATGTTTTTAAAGCCATGAATTTCCCGAATGACGAGAATGGGGAATGTTTCAGACTTGATGTGATACATAGTACCACCCAGAACTCCAATGCAATGCAAATTTCTACTGACAAACTGTCTGTGAAGCCTGAAGATAAAGCGTACTACGTACTGAAGAAGCCTATTCTTGCACTACAAGCAATAGAAGAGGAACAGTTCCACCAACTCAACGAATTGGAGGAATTTCATATAAAGCGTTTTGAGAATGCCAAATTGTACAAAGAAAAGGCCAATAAGAGACATGATGAGAAGTTAGTGCGCATACAATTGGAACTAGGGCAAAGGGTGCTGTTAAACAAATCAAGCTTGAAACTCTTCCTATGGAAGCCAAAATCACGGTGGTCAGATCAATTCTTAATCACCAAGGTTTTACCAGATAGAGTCGTTGAGTTATATGATCCCGACTCTAACAAAACATTCAAGGTTAAAAACAAACGTATCAAGCACTATTGGGGAGAATCAATTGAGCAACAAAAATAAAGTATCACACTTTCAGATCCAGCATAACGTTCAAACAGTCATGTCTAGCTGACGACGTTAAATTTAGCTCTAGCTGGGAGGCAACCCATGCAATTTGTGTATATATTGTGATTTGGTGTCTTTTAATTTTTGTGTGTTTAGTTTTTTCAAGTTAAGTCATTTCAAGATGGAAGATGCTCTCGCAAATCTTTACAAGTAATTTCCTTCTCTCCCTCAAAAATCTCTAATGAAAGTTTACAAAGCTCGCTTGGAACGGATGACACTACTGATGATCAAAGGTATGCCTACTGACATTCGTTGGATTATTGAAGCACTGGTCCAATTGGCAGGTGAGTCCTCTGACTCTTTTATTTCACATCTTCCTGGTTTAGGAAGAAGCACATATGCTAAAAAGAGAAGAGCCAAAAGAATGTGTGTTTGTTATAAATGTGCTCGTATGTTTTGTGATACTCGTTGTCGATCTTTAGGAATGGTGTCTGATAACCGCGAAGATAAGATTAATTTCATTAGGGATGGCTTGAGTAAGTAGTCTTTGGATGGCATATCTAAAAATCTTGAGACGCATCCCAGTGGATATGTGTATCACGAAATTCGCATGTTATATGCACAATTTTGTGAAGAAAGACAACAGTTAAGTCTCGAGAATCTGACTCTAAAAGATCTTGTTTGCCAATTTATAAGAAAATTGGATGGGAAGCTTGTCCCTGACGCATAGACGTCATTCAAGCCGTTACATTATTGTAATTATTATATCTCTTTGTCTTTTCTTAATAATCGTGATTTGTTTTGTTATTTTCTCCGACAGGATCCAAGCTACTTTTTGACCTTTCACGATTTACTATTTTGCTATTAATCGTCCTTTGGAAGATACTTGTGCTATTATTACTCACCATTTTCACGTTATATAAATTCAACTCATCATTACACCTTTGAAGGCATCCAGATCAAAATGGAAGCTACTTCAAGAAGACGGGTTGAAAACATCTGTGTGTTTTACGGTACCAGTGTTGGTGTTAAACCAGAATACGTAACAGTGGCAGAGGAATTGGGTCGAGTCATTGCTACAAGGAATATGCACTTAGTATATGGCAGTGGCAATCTTGGACTAATGGGGATCGTTTCAAAGGCTGTACATGATGGAGGCAGTCAAGTCTTGGGAATCATCCCAAAACCCTTGGCGGAGGCAAATGTTATTGGATCATCAAACGGCGAGGAACTAATCATGCCAGATATGTCTGAACGACTGGTAGAGATGATTAACCATGCTGATGCTTTTATTGCTTTTCCATGAGGCTTGGGCACGATGGAGGAAATTTTTACAGTACTATCTTGGGCAAACTTGTACATACACCAGAAACCGCTTGGACTGTACAATGTTGATGGATTTTATGATTTTCTTTGTGTGTTTCTTGATGATGCCCGGAGAAATGGGTTCGTGTCAAAGCCTGTAAAAGAACTCATCTTTACTGCCAGAACTGCCCCAGATTTAATTGACCAAATCTTAGCATTTGAACCTCAAATTGACCCCATTCTTTCTAAGATAAACTGGTCTGACAATGATCATGGTAAGAGGCGTCGGATAAATCTGGATCTTAACCTTTAACTTTTCATTTAGATGTAGAAATTCAGCTAACCAGGTACGGTTTTCTAAACTCTTCTTCTATTGTTGAAGACATTGGGGACAATGTCTCATTTAGGTTTGGAGGAGGAGAATAGTTAAATTGTATCTTGTTTTTATTGTTTTATTTTTAGTCAAAATTTTTCGAAAAACCAAAAAAATTGAAAAATTTTACAAAAACCAAAAATAATATTTTGTATTTTTGTGTTTTTATTTAATTAATCAGGTGAAATTGGTGTGAGATAGCTATGTAAGGAATTTCCATTCCTGAGACGTATCTCAACCTATTTCGGAACAAGTTAATTTTTATTTATTTCCTTTTAAATTATTTAATTTGTGAATTCTCCATAATACTGACTAAAATGAATCTTCATATGCTCAGTTGACAGGTATTATCAGCATACATGGTAACATACAAACATGATTTGTAATTGAAAAGTTTGTAATATTCAGTGCTCTAGTTTAATTGGAGGAAGCATCTATAAAAAGCGATTGGTTAAAAAAAAGTCTGAGATCTGAGTTATTAAGTCTGTAAGGGTGTTTTAACACCTAGTGCCCTAAAACCAACTAGTTTGGGAGTCACTGGCCCAAAGCTCGCTACATGGATCAAAGATGTTGAATATATATATATCTGAAGTCTGAGTAATTAAGTCTGTATGGGTATCTTAACACCTAGTGCCCTAAAACCAACTGGTTTGAGAGTCACTGGCCCAAAGCTCGCTACATAGATGGAAGATATTGTATATAAAAAAAAATTCAAAAAAAAAAAATTTATTCCATTGCTTAAAAAAGATGTGAATTCTAATAAAACTTTAGGACAAAAATATTACTCTCTTCTCAACTACACTCATGACTTTTGTGGGCAAAATGAGTTGATTAATATTTTGTTGACTGTGTATATGGAGAATGGTAAAAATATTCGGAGAATTTACTTATTCGGTAATTTAGAAATAAACAAAACAACTATTGACTTGGATTAGAAGTTTCACATATTTAGTCACTAACTTCTTTATTATCTTTTCTCTTGTTTTTTTTGCTTTTGTGTGCATTAGTTTTATTATCTTTTTTACTTTTGTAAAAATTTTGTGGGTATCGTTGCTGTAAGCCCTCACGAGACTACAACTCGTCCACTAGGGACACCTAGGGGTTTAAAGGCTTATTGCATACACTAAATACAACCGTGATCCCTACGAAAGTGGTTTAGTTTAATTTTAATTGTTTCTTGTATTTTATTTTGTTGTTTTTCTCCAGGACTAGCAAAATGTTAGGTTTGGGGGTGTGATGAGCGGAAAATATATCAATATTTACCGCCCCTTTTACTTAATATTTTGTTTAGTTTCTCGGGTTTGATGAACGTTTTGATGTGTTTTAGTTTATTTTGTAAATAAAATAATATTGGGACTCAATGAAATCATTTAAGACGAAATGTGGGTCAAATAAGGGCAAAAAATTGGACTTGACATATTAATTTTGGAGATTGGAAACTTGAAATGGCGTTCTAATGAAGTGCAGTTTCGGAAATTCCAGTTTTCAACAACTGTGGTATTTTGGTCATAACGTTTTATTCTGATATTGGATTGAGCTGATTCAAGTTTCAGATTAATGAAGACTCAAAGATCTACATCTTTGAAGAACAAAATAATTTCGAATTCTGAAGATTTCATGACGGAAATGGATGAAACATCCAGAAGTGTGTTGTGCATAATTATGAAAGTCATTTTCAAAGAAAAAAAATAAATAAATAAATAATAAAAATAATCAAACTCCCACCAAACATGATAGCAATTAAAAATGGATTTGGTGGAGCAATTAGTAAAGCAATTAATAATGGATTTGGTGGAGCAATTAACAATGGATTTGGTGGATGATTTGACGGAGGCAAAATTTTGCCTATAAATACCAAGCCATTTCATTTGTAAATTCATACTTTCTTCTTTGAAATTCCTTAAGAATAACTAAGAAGATTGTATCTTGTTTATTTATTTACAGCTTTCAGTAATTAATTTCCGCTTTCGCACTTTCTTTTCTTTACTTTTCAGTTTTTACTTTCCGCAATTTACTTTTACGCACAGTACTTTCCTTTCTTTACTTTTTTAGTTTTTTCTTTTCAAGCAATGAGGAGGTAACTCCCCCTTGCTAGGGTAGAAGGTAAATCTTTTATTATTGCTATTTAGATTAATCTCCCCTAATTATAATATAATAACTATTTAAAATCTGACTTAACGAGGATACCGCCATATTGGTCGGTTGGTAATTAATTATAAATTGGTTTTAACATGACTAAGCATGGATTCCGCCTGGTTGGTCGGTTGGTAATTAATTATTAATTTGACTTAATCAGGATACCACCTATATTGCTGGTTGGTAATTATCACGCAAAGTTAATATATCATATTAAGGGAGATATCTAAAATAGTAGTAATAAAAGTGAATCATTTTACTTCCTCATTTTCTTTATTGTACTTGTACTTTATTTACTTTCAGCATTTACTTTCCAGTAATTTAATTTCCTGCATTTACTTTCCACTAATTTAATTTCCATCATTTACTTTATGTCTTTTCTTTTATTTAAGTTTTTACTACCCGTAAATATGTGTCGTAACTAAGCCAGTTATCTTGGGTTGTGATGAAATCCAATATCACCGGTTTATAAGGGGTTAAATTATAGTTTGGGTAATATAAAGGTTTATTTATTGAGCCTTAATCCTAATATTTTTTATTAACTGGCCATTAATAAAATTGAACTGTTAAACTTAAAATGAACTTGGAAAATAGATTTTAGGTTAAAGACCTTAGACTCAATAGCCCACGATCTTCCTTGAGGATAGATAACTCTTTAATAGATTTCCTTACAGGATAGAAATATACCTGTCGGGCGGGGGTAGTCATAATTGGAACTTAATCTTAATGAATTCAGATAACTTGGTTAACATAGGAATATGATTAATTGGGTTATATTGGGTATTTGTATTTGACCATCGGAATAGGTTTTTACATAATTTCGTGTTCCAGGTTAATAATTCGATATATTACACAACCATAAGATAACCACTTCATCTTTAAAAATGATATTAGAAAGATTCACAACCCTGGATAGTTTACGGAGAATTTTCATGAAAGCCACGCTTTCACCGATTATATTATGGGAAAGTCATTTAGAAGAAATGATATATCATCATTATATGGGACAATCATTATCAGTGCGCTCTCACTAACCTCCTTATATACACAAGAATCATTTTCATTTTCAATTAAATCATATACCATTATGATTACATCAAAATGATGGTTCCAAGAATTCAATGCTTGCTTCAATCCAAAAATGGATTGATTTAACTCGCAAACCTTGTTTGCATGTTTTGGCATGACAAAACCATTAGGATGTTTATAAACATCCTCCAAAAGGTTTCCGTTGAAGGAAAACGGTTTTGATGTTCGACTATCATATTTCATTAATGAAACATGCAGTATTAGCAAGCTTTATCCAAATGGATTTAATCATGGCAATGGTTAAAAGGTTTCGTCGTAATCGACACAATGTTGATAACGATACCTTTTCGCTACAAGCCTAGCTTTGTAAGTTTGTTTGTTGCCATCCATGTATGTCTTCTTTGAAGACTCATTTAGTACCAATAGGCACAATGCCTTCCGGTACAACAACCAGTGTCCAAACTTGGTTGGTATACATGGAATCCATTTCAGACATCATAGCACTTTGCCATAATAGGGAGTCGATACCTTGTATCACTTCCTCATACCTATCTGGTTCGTGTTCCTCAATAAGATTGACATCTACATGAGGTGAGATAAGAAACCCATAACTCCCAGGTTGTTTTCTGACTCTCTTCGGCTTACGTGGTTCTTGTGTATTCGAAGATTGTGGTATAGTTTCATCCATGATGAACTGTTTGTGTTCTGTGAGGACTCGGTGCCTGGAATAGTATTACTCTGATTTTCATCGAGTTTTACTTTCCTCCCACTTACCACTGCATATAGATATTCATCTTAGGAAAACCGCATGGCGAGCAACAATTACATTGTTCTCTAGTGATTTATATAAGTACTATACTTTGGTTTCCCTAGGATAACCCACAATTAGGCACTTATCCGATTTGGGTTCTGGTTTGGTATCATCCAAACATATGCCCAGCATTCCCAAATCTTCAGGAATGAGAAAACCCAGTTTCTTTCCTGTTCATATCTAATATGAAGTTTGTCTAACAGATTTTTATGCAACCTTATTCAAAATAAGTATTGCACTGTTTCATGCGTATCCCTATAAGGAAAATGGTAGCTCAGAGCGACTCATCATTAACCTTATCATGTCTAACAAAATTTTGTTTCTCGGTTTGGACACACCGCTCAATTGAGGTATTCCGGGAGGAGTCCACTGTGAAAGAATACCATACTCTTTCAGGTAATCGAGAAACTTATTGCTTAATTATTTTCCACCACGGTCTAACCGTGACGGTTTAATACTTTAGCCGGTCTGTCTATCTACTTCGTGTCGAAACTCTTTGAATTTATCAAAAGTTTCCGATTTTATGTTTCACAAGAAACATATAACCATAATACGATGTCACATCCGTAAGGGTTACGAAGTGTTCATATCCACCTCTAGCCTAGCTAGACATGGGCCCACTTACGTCACTATGAACGAGGGCTAACAGATCGGTGGCACTTGCACATAAACTAGATTCGTAGACATCATTTGATTAGAATCAAATCCGTCATAGTTTCACTCTTCGAAAGTGTGGATATACGAGTCTTGTTAATGTGCCCTAGACAACAATGCCACTTATAAGTCTCAACTGATTTATTCAGTTTGAGCTATTTGTTTGTCACGTCATACATATGAGATTCATTTATATTCTAAATATAAATACTGTTATTCACATCTAATGTGCTTATCTCAATATCATCTTTATAAAATAAAACACTTAGTGTTCTAGAATATAAAGGTATACCCGCAACGAGTTAAACTTAGATATTGAGATAATGTTTCTAGTCAAACTAGGTACATTATAACAGTTTCATAATTTAAGTACATGCCCAAAAGGTAGTTCCTAAACTTAGGTTTCTACGATTAAAACAGCGACTCTTGTCCCGTTTCCAACTCGCAGGTCGATCTCATCTGAAGCCAGTCTCCTGCTTATCAGCAGATCCCGTAAATCAGTACATATATATGTACAACACTTAGTATCAAAAATCCAATTTTGAAACCAGTAGTGAACATGTTTATGAAAAACATACTTGAAGCCAGAGCTTTGCCCCGCCTTCACTTCCTTCATGTCTGCCTTGTCCATACGGCAGTCACACATCCAGTGACCCCGTTTGCCACAGTTTAGGCAGACATCTTGGGACATGTCATTTGTCTTGCTAGAAGACTGTCACGATTTTGCCTTTGCTCTTTTTAGAAGCACTGGCTCTGCCTCCTTGAGCATAACCATCAACTCCTCAAGATTTTACTCTTGGTTCATAATGAACCTGCCCCAGCTTTCGGGTAGAGACTATAAGATCAAATCTTTGGTAGTCTCGGCCACGTAGGTAATGCCCAGCTAACCTAGCTGATCGATGTCAGCAATCATCTGTGACACCTAGTGTTCGATAGATGTACCCTCTGACATACGCGAGCGAAATAGCTTCCTTTTGCAATTTGTACTTCTAAGATTTTAGAATAGATCTATGAAGATCCTTTAATATCAACATCATGGTATAAGGATCTAATCCTTAGTTTTGACGACAAAAGTAAAGAGTCATTGCGGTAAGCATAAAGGATTGTGTTGGAGTTTCTACGGTCTCGAGGATCGATTAAAGCAATGAAACATAAGTGCGAATACATCAAAGAAGTTGTGGAATACTTACATCGATCGGTTGAGGAGATGCGACGAATAACAAAAACTTTTTATGCCCTTTGAAGCTCCTCAAAGGCTCGGCAGTGGGCTGTTTTGAAGTTCCAAAAATTCGGCCATCTTGGTCCTCCAAGCTCCAAGCTTTTGTGTTGTGATTCAAAGCTCACAAGTGGGTTTCCCTATCACCTTAGTATGTCTCCATTGTGTGCTAGCACTTTTGGAGTTTCTACGTCCCGAGGATCGAATACAAAGCAAGAAAACACATGTGAATACATACGAGGAAGTTGCGGAATACTTACATCGATCGGTTGAGCGACGCGGCAACGAACAAAAATCAAATTCTGCTCACTGGTGGTCATGGTAGTCCACTGTCACAGTTCACTGTTTTCGGCCATTATTGGTCCTTCGTCAAGCTCCAAGCTTCGTCAAATGATTCCAAGTTCATGGGTGGACTTCCATATCACCTTCGCATGTCTCTCGGAGTGCTAGCTCTCATGATTTTTGCCACAAAAATCCCACTTATGCTTCCCATATTCTCGGTTTTCTTGACAGAAACCAGTGAAGAAAATGGCCAAATGGCCGTGAGAGAGAGAGATGAGAATTTTGCTCCAAATTCGTGAGCCAAAGAGAGAGAATGGAAAAAAGTGTAATTGATAATTGTTTTCCAAAAACAATTAAACATATACCAAAAATCCTTTTTCCAAAAAGTCAAGCAATTAATGCCAACTACCACCATCAATCCATCAATCAATCAAATCAAGTGACAAGTTGTCACATCACTCAAAGTGACATTTGATTTGACGTTTGATGTGACTAATGATTTGACGCTTGATTTGACTTGCGTGCCGCACTCGAATTCGAAATGCGAATGCGCTCGCAAACAATCCCGGGCTCGGGTTTGCTAATTCCAAATTAACGAATTTTCTGTTGCGACGTAATTTAATGATTATGCCTAGCGAAATTACTATTCACGTCGCTTACGAATTAATTCTAAATTAACTCGTTCGCCCAAATTAAAATCTAATTTGAATTCCGCGTCGAAATCCAATTTCGTTTAATATATCGAATATATTAATTTATCGATTAATTCCAAATTAATCGTTATCTCTCTTTAATTGATATTTTATCCCAGATAAAATATCTCCGTAATTAATCCCAGGTTAATTTTCTCTCTCATCTAATTAATCCCAGATTAATTAAAGTGTGAGTCATACATCATCGGTGAATCTTCGGGAAACAACCAATGAGATCCCCGGATATGTTGGCAGTAAATTCGGTCGTCGAACTATCCGAACACGTAAGTACCTAGTACTACGTTTGTACCGATTTACAAGACAAGGTTGGCTTCTAGCAAAGCGCCATGGCTACCCAATTCTCCAGAAATATCCTTACATGAATAAGGATCTATATCAGGCATAGTATACGTAGTATTGCGTATTTCGATCCAGTATCGGATGATCATATGCAAGGCCTGGGGCTGGTACAGTGTCTGCCCCGTACGAAGCATATATCGGATTACGA
This sequence comes from Zanthoxylum bungeanum, assembly GCA_019454045.1. NCBI lineage: Eukaryota > Viridiplantae > Streptophyta > Magnoliopsida > Sapindales > Rutaceae > Zanthoxylum > Zanthoxylum bungeanum. The sequence continues at coordinate 88,138 of SKCR01036141.1, forward strand.
GCAACTAGTCTCTTTATTATCGGATAATCATGACCAAGTCATATTATCCCGACGGTTGAAACCTTTTTAGAGAACCAGTTCTGTATCCCTATGCGATCATCATCTCCATATCACTGGAGTAACACTTCCGTCTTGACATCACACCCAACACACTATGATTCTCATATACCTAGTAGAGGCGTACACAGAACCTGTTAAAGCCCTGGACGACCACAACCAAAGTATATTGATTGTCGCAAGTATTAGCGGTGCAAGTCTCAGGTTAAGACCAAATACACCTACCCTGATTTCGGACTTCCATAGACACATAGTCATACTACCAATGGAATTCTGAGGGGGTCTATCCAGAGCGAAACTGTTTCACATACCATCGGTAAAACACAACCTCCAATTACACTTGCATGAGTATCCTATACCCAAATATATGAGAACTATGTCGTTGTGCCCTCACAAAGAGCACAAGTGTAATACTAGTCTTTTACGTATTTATCTATGTCCAATCTTGATAATACTCTGACTAGGGATATTTAATGATTTATCCTTTGTGGACTGATATTGTCTCATATCATTCTCAATCCAGGAACCAATCATAGGGACCTCCTATCATTTATATATCTATGTGATCTAATCACAAATGATAGAGTGCAATCTCATTTGTCACATAGTTAATTTGTACAACAACACCATGATCTGTACAAATAGTGACGCTATGGGTCATAATTGTCCAACAATCTCCCACTTGGCCTATAGCCAGTCACTCGAGTGTGTAACACCCGAACAATGTACGGTTGGCTCAAACTGCTGAGAAAAGGCTTTCGTCAGCGGATTTGCACGATTATCATCTGATGCGATTTATTCGATCATCACATCGCCACGATGTATGATTCGAACGAATCAGATGAATATCGAAGTATATATCTGGATCGTTGATGAGACCATTAATTCTTTAGCTTGCGCTGAAGCCTAGCTCAGCTGCTAATAGAACTATATCTAATTTAATTAGATTTATTATCGACCCAAATGGCTTCTATTGCTGCCTCAGCTGTAGCAATAACCCACATTTGTTGTTTATTCGGTAACAGTATCTTGCTTGGAAGATTTCCAGCTCACTGTACCGTTATTCAAACTGTATAGCACTGTTGTTACGACTTATAGTCATTTTATCGGTTTAAGAAACTTTCTACAGTGATCCCAGTCACTTCAAGTTCTCCATCTCCATAGTATAAGACAGCATCCTTAGTTATCTAAGATACTAACAGATGTTCTTAACATCAATCCAGTGACTATCACTTGGATTGGCCTGTTTGTGAATCCATATGCTCAAAGCGTATGAAACACCAGGTCTCGTACATTTATTAATGTACGATTTCTCGGAGAGTTTTCTCGAAAGCCAAGCTTTCGCCGATTGTATTATGGGAATATCATTTCCAAGAAATGACATATTATCATTATTTTATATGACAGCCACTGTCAGTGCGCTCCCACTAACCTCCTTATATACACAAGAATCATTTTCGTTTTGAATTAAATCATATACTATTATGATTATATCAAAACGATAATTCCAAGAACCTAATGCTTGCTTCAATCCAAACATGGATCGAATAACCCGCAAACCTTGTTTGCTAGTTTTGGTACGACAAAACCGACAGGATGTTTTAAACATCCTCCAAAAGGTTTCCTTTTCAGGAAAGTGATTTTCCCGTTTAGCAGACATATTTCATAAATGAAACATGCAGCATCAGCAAGCATTATCCAAATGGATATACTATGGCAACAGTTAAAAGGTTTCGTCGTAGTCAACACAATGTTGATAACGATACCTTCCCGCTAAAAGCCTAGCTTTATACGTTGGTATGTTGCCATCCATGTATGTCTTTCGTGAACACTTATATAGTACCAATAGGCACAATGCCTTATGGTACAACAACTAGTGTCCAAACATAGTTGGTATACATGGAATCCATCTCGGAATTATGGAACTTTGCTATAATAGGGAGTTGATACCTTGTATCACTTCCTAATACGTAGTCAGTTGGTGTACCTCAAAAGATTTACATCTTTATGAGGTGAGATCAGAAACCCATACCCCAGGTTGTTTTCTGACTCTCTCCGATCTAAGCGGTTCTTGTGTATTCGAAGATTACTGGAATAGTTTCATCATTGATGAACTATTTGTGTTCCATTAGGAATTGGTGCCTAGAATAGTATTACTCCGATTTTCATCGAGTTTTACTATCATCCCACTTACCATTGCTTATCGGTATTCCTCTTAGGAAAACCACATGGTGAGCAACAATTACATTGTTCTGTTGTGAGTTGTATAAGTACTATACTTTGGTATCCCTAAGATAACCTATAATTGGCACTTATCCAATTTGGGTTTAAGTTTGGTATCATCCAAACATATGCCTAGCATACCCAAATATTCAGGAATGAGAAACCTGGTTTCTTTCCTGTTCATATCTAATATGAAGTCTGTCAAACAGATTTTTATGGAACCTTATTCTAAATAAGTTCTGCACAGTTTATGCTTATCCGTTGAAGGAAATGGTAGCTGAGAACGACTCATGATTAACCTTATCATGTCCAACAAAATTCGGTTACTCTTTTCGGACACACCGTCTAATTGACGTGTTCCGGGAGGAGTCCTCATTTAAAGAATACTATACTCTTTCAAGTATTTAAAAAACTTATTGCTTAAGTATTTTCCATTACGGTCTTACCGTGACAGTTTAATACTTTAGCCGATCTGTTTGTCTATTTCGTGTCGAAACTTTAAAATTTCCGATTTATGTTCTTCAAAAGAAACACATAACAATAACGCGATGCCACATCCGTTAAGGTCATGAAATATTCATATCCACCTCTAGCTAGAAATGGGCCCACTAGCTTCACTATGAATTAGGGCTAACAGATTAGTGGCATTTGCACTTTCACCAAGTAAATAGTGTTTTAGGCACATTGCCCAATAAACTAGATTCGTTGACTTTATTTGAATGGAATCAAATCAGTCCGAGTACCCACTCTTCAAAAGTGTGGATATACGATTCTTGTTTGATTGTGTCCCAGACTACAATGCCACAAATAAATTTCTTCTGATCAAATCAGTTTGAGCTATTTGTTTGTCATGTTATATGTTTGAGATTTTATTTATATTCAAAATATAAATGATGTATTCACATCTAATGTGTTTATCTCAATATCATCTTTATATAATAAAACACTTTAGTGTTCTATAATATAAAGGTAAATCCGCAACGGATTATACACTGATACAGAGATAATGTTTCTAGTCAAACTAGTTACATTATAACAGTTTCCAAATTTAGGTACACACCCGAAGGTAGTTCCTAAAATTAGGTTTCTGCGGTTAAAACAGTGACTTTCGTCCCGTTTCCGATTCGCAGATAAATCTCTATTGAAGTCAGTTTCCTGTTCAAAACAGATTCTGAACATCAATATATATATTTTATGTACCACACACTAAGTATTTAAAATCCAATTTCAATACTAGTAGTGAACATAATGATGACAAACATATTTGAAGTCGGAGCCTTTCCCCGTCTTCAATTCCTTCATGTCTGCTTTGTCCAAACGGCAGTCACGCTTCAGTGATCCCGTTTGCCACATTTAGGCAGACATTTTGGGATATGTCCTTTATCTTCCCAGAAGACTATAATGATTTTGCCTTTGCCCTTTTCACACTCCAGAAGCCTTTGGCCAAGCCTCGGACTTCTAGAATATCGAAGTAAGGTGTGTTGGATAATATGACCCATAGCGTCACTATTTGCGCAGATCATTGTGTTGTTGTAGCAAATTAACTATGTAATAAGGAAATTGCACTCTCATCATTTGTGATTAGATCACCATAGATATATAAATGAAGAGAGGTCCCTATGATTAGTTCCTGGATTGAGATGATATGAGACAGTATCAGTCCACGAAGGATTAATCATTAAATATCCCTAGCCGTAATATTATCGAGACTGGACATCGATAATGCGGAATAGGCTAGTATTGCACTTGTGTGCGTTGTGAGGGCACAATGACATAGTTCTCATATATATAAGTATTGGATACTTATGCAAGTGTGATAGGAGGTCGTGTTTCAACCGATGGTACGGGAAACAGCTTCGCTCTGGATAGACCCCGCGGAATCCCATTGTAGTATGTCTGCGTGTCTATGGGAGGCCGCATCAGGGTAGGTTTATATGGTCTTAACCTGAGACTTGCATCGCTAGTACTTGCGATAATCGGTAAACTTTGTTTGGTGGTTGGGGGATCTTAACTGGTTCTGTGTTCACCTCTTCTGGGTTTATCAGGAATCGTAGTGTACTGGTGTGATGTCAAGATGGAAGTGTCACTTCAGACATATGGAGTTGATGATCGCGCAGGATACAGAACTAGTGCTCTATAAAAGGTTGCAACCGTCGGGACAATATGACTAGGTCAGTATTGCCCGATTTAAAGAGACTAGTTGCTTGATGTCCGATATATGTTTCGTACGGGGCAGACACATTTCCAGCCCCAGGCCTAACATGTGATCGTCCGATACTGGATCGATGTACGCAATACAATACAATTGTATACTACGCTTGATACAGATCTTAATATTCTTAAAAGGATATGTCCGGAGAATTGGGTAGACTTGGTGCTTTGCTAGGAGTCGACCTTGTCTCATAAATCGGTAGAACGTAGTACTTGGTACGTACGTGATTCGGATACTCCGACGACCGTATTTACTGCCAACTTATCCGGAGATCTCATGGGTCGCTTCCCGATAATCCACCGATGACGCACAACTCGCACTCTTGAATAATCTGGGATTATATAGAAGAGAGAGAGAAAATAAATCTAGGATTAATTACGGAGATATTTTATCTAGGATAAAATATCGTCTAGAGAGAGATAACGATTAATTTGGAATTAATCAATAAATTAATATATTCGATATATTAAACGAAATTAGATTTCGACGCGGAATTAAAATTAGATTTTAATTCGGGCGAACGAATTAATTTAGAATTAATTCGTAGCGACGTGAATAGTGAATTCGCTAGGCGTAATCATTTAATTACGACGCGATGGAAAAATCGTTAATTTAGAATTAACGAACCCGAGCCCGATGTGATTGCGAGCGCATTCGTATTTCGAATTCGAGTGCGGCGACGCAAGTCCATCAAGCGTCAAATCAATCGTCACATCAAGCGTCAAATCAAAAGTCACTTTAAGTGATTGATTGATTGATTGATTGATGGATTGATGGATTGACTTGCATCACATCACTTTATTAAAGTGACATGTGAATAGTTGATGTAAGTTGGTGTAATAGTGTTTGGAGGGAAAATCATTTACTTTTGGTTTTGTTTAAATCAATTAAGTAATTGGTTTTAATATTTTTTCTTCGAAAATATATAAAGCTTTTTGGAAAAGCTTTTCACCAACAATTACACAACTTCTTCTCTCTCATTTCTCTCCACTCTCTCACGCCCAAAATGGGGCAAAACTCACTGGTTTTTCATCAAGAAAAACGTGAGCTAAGGGAAGCCAAGAGTTGGGTTTTTGTGGCAAAAACCGCAAGTGCTAGCACACTACGAGTCTTGCGAAGGTGGTAGGGAGGTTCACCCATGAGCCGGGATCCGTCCGACGAGGCTTGGAGCTCCGTTTGTCATCTCAAATTTCTGTTTTTGAGGCAGTGGGCTGCTGCAGTTCACGCATGAAGCAGTGAGCGTTTTTGGCCTTGATTCGTCTCCAAATCGACTCAACCGATCGATGTGAGTATTCCGCTACCTCCGTCGATGTATTTACACATTGTTTTCATTGCTTGTTTGATCTTGGACCTAACTACAAAAACCAACAAGGCGCCTTGGCTACTTGCCTTATTGCAAAGTTTGACTTATCTCCTTGAAAATAGTCATTAACTCTCCAAGAGTTATGTATTGCAATTTAGTACTTCTAAAATATAAGTTTAGATTTATGAAGATCCTTCAATTTCATTATCATACTTTAAGGATCTAATCCTTAGTTCTGATTAAGAAATTAAGGAGTCTACTGTAACAAGCTTAATGGATTAAGCACTAAAGTTATCATTACATAAATCTTCCAAAGATTATGCTCAACTATTTGCTTAACTCCGGGCTTAGGCAAAATATGTTATTTTATCAAATAAAGTAACTTATTAGATTTCCAGGACTATCCTGAAATTTATTCCCAATTGAAAATTAACCATTTAAATACATTTTCCCTATGATTATGTTTTAAATGTCAATCTTTCAATTTTATCTTGATTCTAATAGTCCAACTATTTAATCAACGATTTAGGTACTATTAAATATAATGATTATTATAGTCCAACTATATTGATCAACTATACTTTTAATTTGTTTGAATATAGTCCAACTATTAATTAAAACAACAATTTAAATATTAGTCCAACTAACATTTAATTTATATGACGAATGATATTTGATTGAGCGCGTATGGCAAGTAATTATACGAATATTGCAAATTCAATTCTTGCCCCCCACTATTTTTCGGCGAGCCTCTAACCCTCTGTCGAGTACTCGGGAAACCGTGTTTCCTAGTGGGCTGGGATCCCGTTAAATATCACACAATCTTGACTTTGGCCAACAAATTTATGATAATTAACTAGGTAGATCTCTAAGATCAATTGGATCCCATCCAATTCCTAGATCTAGTATGTGGACATCCAATCTGAAACATATATCATATATATGCCAATATATCCAATATATTGCCTAACATTTTTCCTCTGATATGGAACAAAGCCTTCGTGATTCAAACACATCCTCGACGGACAAAGGCCTTGACTTTGGCAAACAAGCCAATGCCAGTCTTGGATCTTGAGTAAGAATCACTCAATGGAAGGAAAAATGCTTAATATTTTGTGAGGGTTTTTCGAGTGCAAATTGGCAACCAATTTATTATCTTTGTTAAGGTCTCATCATCATACACCCTTAAACAAGCATTCTAAACACATAATAAAGCGCGTATAAATAAATAATAATGATATGCGGATGGATTCTTTACACATTTATCCTAGATCAAATCTCTCACTTTCTCTCTCCCGCTAGCACATGTATTACTTCTACCCGTTACACTACACTTCTAAAGAAACCTCATTTACATTGAGGGGAATAGGTGAGAAGAGAATAAAAAGAATATGGAGGTAATAAGCTGGACACGCAGGTCCAATTAATAAATCAAATTTATTACAACAATTTCTAAAATTGTCCCACCCATCTAATATCCATCTGATATACATTATTCATGCATCGCAACCATGTATTCACACAAGCATGTTATCAATCAATCTAATCAAATTAATTAATCTGATAATTAGTGACCATCCAATGTTCAAACAACGATTTGATTTTGCGCGAGTCAAACTCATTTTTGCGAATAAGTACTCAAAGTACGAATTCTCAAATTAAATTAAACTACAAAATTAAATCCAATTCAATTTGTATTTAATACTAATCCATTTATTAATTCCAAATTAAATACTACACTTTATTAATGAACTTTTACGACTTAAATTCCAAATTTAATAGTTACGGGTCTCAAAAGTCGATTAACGTCCAACGTCAATTTAATTAAAGTCCAATGGGCTTTTAATTAATTTCTTTAAGGCGTGGACTTTTGGTTAACTCGGATCAAACCCAATAACCAAAGTCCAATCCGGGAATTACCCCATAAGCCTAGAAATCAATTTAGGCCCAATTAAACTTTAAAGGTCCATTAGTCGCATTTGGGCTTTATGGAGGCGGTTTTGGGCCCAATTGGATCCAAACAATTTAGCCTAAACCCAACTTAGTACAACCAAGCCCAATAAGCCCATTTACAACTTTCAAACCCAATTTTAACAAAATAGGCCCAAATAATTAAATTTTAAAAATTCCAAATTCCTAATTTAATTACACAAAGTGTATAACATAATTAATTACCCAATTAACATTTCTAAAATATCAATTAGCCTAATTAATCATGCTTATCAATATTAAATCATGTCCAACATAATTTAACAAAAATCAAACCCATTCATGCTATATCATTCTCGGCAATTTGGGCAATTTGTGTCTGATTCGGTTTCAATCCAATTAAATCCACAATCGACATTAAATCAACATACCCTACATGATTCCAACTCATCCAATGATTAAAATCAAAATCACCAAGACAATAGGGCTTCTCAAACTCTCGGCAATGGGGATTTCTCAAATTAATTCCGAATTCAATCCAATCAAATCCAAAATCAATTTTCCCAATTGTTTTTCAAGTCATCCAATGAATCAAAAAACAAAATTCCAAGACATTTGGGATCATCAACCATTCGGCCAACAGATCCAATTTGGGGAAAAATGTTCCAAACACAATTTCTTGAAATTGATCAAATCAAACTTCAATTAAAACACATTTAAGCATATTCATTCATCCAATTTCATAAAATCATACTCAAAATCAATTTACCCAAATTTTAAGCCCTAATCAAATTTCATGCTTTTACTCCGCTCTGATACCATTATTGGAGCTTCTACGTCCCGATGATCGAAGACAAAGTAAGAAAACACATGTGAATACATACGAGGAAGTTACGGAATACTTACATCGATCGGTTGAGTGACGCGGCAACGAACAAAAATCAAATTATGCTCACTGGTGGTCACGGCAGTCCACTGTCACAGCTCACTGTTTTTGGCCATTGTTGGCCCTTCGTCAAGCTCCAAGCTTCGTCAAATGATTTCAAGCTCATGGGTGGACTTCCCTATCACCTTCGCATGTCTCTCGGAGTGCTAGCTCTCATGATTTTTGCCACAAAAATCCCACTTATGCTTCCCATCTTCTCAGTTTTCTTGATAGAAACCAGTGAAGAAAATGGCCAAATGGCCGTGAGAGAGAGAGAGGAGAATTTTGCACCAAAATCGTGAGCCAAAGAGAGAGAATGGAAAAAAGTGTAATTGATAATTGTTTTCCAAAAACAATTAAACATATACCAAAAATCCTTTTTTTCCAAAAAGTCAAGCAATTAATGCCAACTACCACCATCAATCCATCAATCAATCAAATCAAGTGACAAGTTGTCACATCACTCAAGTGACATTTGATTTGACGCTTGATGTGACTAATGATTTGACGCTTGATTTGACTTTCGTGCCGCACTCGAATTTGAAATGCGAATGCGCTCGCAAACAATCCTGAGCTCGGGTTCGCTAATTCCAAATTAACGAATTTTCTATTGCGACGTAATTAAATGATTATGCCTAGCGAAATCACTATTCATGTCGCTTACGAATTAATTCTAAATTAACTCGTTCGCCCAAATTAAAATCTAATTTTAATTCCGCGTCGAAATCCAATTTCGTTTAATATATCGAATATATTAATTTATCGATTAATTCCAAATTAATCGTTATCTCTCTTTAATTGATATTTTATCCCAGATAAAATATCTCCGTAATTAATCCCAGATTAATTTTCTCTCTCATCTAATTAATCCCAGATTAATTTAGAGTGCGAGTCATACGTCATCGGTGAATCTTTGGGAAGCGACCCATGAGATCCCCGGATATGTTGGCAGTAAATTCGGTCGTCGGACTATCCGAACACGTAAGTACATAGTACTACGTTTGTACCGATTTACAAGACAATGTTGGATTCTAGCAAAGCGCTATGCCTACCCAATTCTCCAGAAATATCATTACATGAATAATGATCTATATCAGGTGTAGTATACGTAGTATTGCGTATTTCGATCCAGTATAGGATGATCACATGCAAGGCCTGGGGATGGTACAGTGTCTGCCCCGTACGAAGCGTATATCGGATTACGAGCAACTAGTCTCTTTATTATCGGATAATCATGACCAAGTCATATTATCCCGACGGTTGAAACCTTTTTAGAGAACCAGTTCTGTATCCCTATGCGATCATCATCTCCATATGATTGGAGTGACACTTCCGTCTTGACATCACACCCAACACACTATGATTCTCAATATACCCAGTAGAGGCGTACACAGAACCTGTTAAAGCCCTGGACGACCACAACCAAAGTATATTGATTGTCGCAAGTATTAGCGGTGCAAGTCTCAGGTTAAGACCAAATACACCTACCCTGATTTCGGACTTCCATAGACACATAGTCATACTACCAATGGAATTCCGAGGGGGTCTATCCAGAGCGAAACTGTTTCACGTACCATCGGTAAAACACAACCTCCAATTACACTTGCATGAGTATCCTATACCCAAATATATGAGAACTATGTCGTTGTGTCCTCACAAAGCGCACAAGTGTAATACTAGTCTTTTACGTATTTATCGATGTCCAATCTCGATAATACTCTGACTAGGGATATTTAATGATTTATCGTTCGTGGACTGATACTGTCTCATATCATTCTCAATCCAGGAACAAATCATAGGGACCTCGTATCATTTATATATCTATGTGATCTAATCACAAATGATAATAGTGCAATCTCCTTTGTCACATAGTTAATTTGTACAACAACACCATAATCTGTACAAATAGTGACGCTATGGGTCATAATTGTCCAACAAGCACTTGGTAATTTTTACCACAAAAAACACCTTTGCACTCCTCTTCATTTTCTGCAGAAACCAGTGAAATTTTAGGAAGAAATCAGCCCCTTGGGCGTGAAGGAGAGAAGAGAAGAAGTGAGAGAGAGTTATTGTTGGTTGGTGGTAAATGTGTATCTAATACCCTTTTTCAATTTCCAAAATTCATTTTCTTTATTTTGCTTTCCAAAAGTCAAAGGCTTTAAGCCATCCAACAACTACATCAACTATTCACATCACAAGGACTACACATCACATCACTTAAAGTGACAAGTGATTTGACGCTTGATGTGACTAGCTATTTGACGCTTGATGTGACTTATGGGCCGTACTTAATTCGCAATGCGAGTGCGCCCGCAAATTCATTATTCGCGTCGTAATTAAATAATTATGCCTAGCAAAATCATTATTCGCGTCGCTAATGAATTAATTCTAAATTAACTCGTTCGCCCGAATTAAAATCTAAATTTCAATTTCGCGTCGAAATCTAATTTCTTATAATATATCGAATATTTTATTTTATCGATTAATTCCAAATTAATCATTCTCTCTCTTTTATTAATATTTTATCCCAGATAAAATATCTCCGCAATTAATCCCAGATTAATTTTCTCTCTCTACTAATTAATCCCAGATTAATAAGTACGAGTCATACGTCATCGGTGAATCTTCGGGAAGCGACCCATGAGATCCCCGAATATGTTGGCAGTAAATCCGGTCGTCGGACTATCTGAACACGTAAGTACCTAGTACTACGTTTGCACCAATTTACAATACAAGGTTTGCTTCTAGAAAAGCGCCATGCCTACCCAATTCTCCAGAAATATCCTTACAGGAATATGTGATCTATATCAGGCGTAGTATACGTAGTATTGCATATTTCGATCCAGCATCAGATGTCACGTGCTAGGCCTGGGGCTGGAATTGTGTCTGCCCCGTACGAAGAACATATCGGATCTCTGGTAACTAGTCTCTTTAATCGGATAAACATGATTTAGTCATAATATCCCGATAGCTGAAGCATATAAGAGAACGGGTTCCGTATCCTACGTGATCATCATCTCCACTATTACTGGAGTGATATTTCCATTTTGACATCACACCCAATACACTACGATTCTCAATATACCCAGAAGAGGCATACACAGAACCTGTTAAAGTCCTGGACGACTAAAACCAAAGTACATTGATTGTCGCAAGTATTAGCGGTGCAAGTCTCAGGTTAAGACCAAATACACCTACCCTGATTCGGACTTCCATAGACACATACTAATACTACCAATGGAATTCCGAGGGGTCTATCCAGAGCGAAGCTGTTTTCCGTACCATCGGTAAAACACAACCTCCTACTACACTTGCATGAGTATCCTATACCCAAATATATGAGAACTATGTCGTTATGCCCTCACAACGCGCACAAGTGTAATACTAGTCTATTCCGCATTATCGATGTCCAATCTCGATAATACTACGACTAAGTATATTTAATGATTACACCTTCGTGGATTGATACTGTCTCATATCATCTCAATCCAGGAACTAATCATAAGGACCTCCTATCATTTATACATCTTGGTGATCTAATCACAAATGATAAGAGAGCAATTTCCTTTGTCACATAGTTAATTTTTACAACAACACCATGATCCGTACAAATAGTGACGCTATGGGTCATAACTGTCCAAAAATCTCCCACTTGGCCTATAGCCAGTCACTCGAGTGTCCTACACCCGAATTATGTACAGTTCGCTCAAACTGTTGAGGAAAGGCTTTCGTCAGCGGATTCGCTTGATTATCATCTGATGTGATTTATTCGATCATCACATCGCCACGATGTATGATCTGAACGAATCAGATGAATATCGAATTATATATCTGGATCGTTGATGAGACCATTAATTCTTTAGCCTGCGATGTAGCCTAGCTCAGCTGCTAACAGAATTATATCTAATCTAATTAGATTATTATCAATCCAGAAGGCTTCTATTACTGCCTCAGCTACAGCAACAATCCACTTTTGTTGTTTATTTGGTAACAGTATCTTGCTTGGAAGATTTCCAGCTCATTGTTCCGTTATTCAAACTGTATAATACCATTTTTGCGACTTATAGTCATTATTTATCGGTTTGGAAACTTGCAGCAGTGATCTCGGTCACTTCAAGTTCTCATTCTCCATAGTATAAGACAGCATCCTTAGTTCCTCTAAGATACTAACAGATGTTCTTAACATCAATCCAATGACTATCATTTGGATTGGCCCGATTGTGACTCCATATGCTCAAAGCGTATGAGACACCAGGTCGCGTACATTTATTTCAATGTACGAGTTCTCGGAGAGTATTAACAACTTTAAATCTATCCCAATAGATCTTTATTCCTAGAATAAAGGTTGTTTCTCCCAAGAATTCTACGGAGAATTTTCATGAAAGCCAAGCTTTCACCGATTGTATTTATTGGAATATCATTTCCAAGAAATGATATGTCATTATTACTTAGGACTTTCACTGTCAGTGCGCTCCCACTAACCTCCTTATATACACAAGAATCATTTCCGTTTTGAATCAAATCATATACCATTATGATTACATCAAAACGATAATTCCAAGAACGTTATGATTGCTTCAATCCATCCATGGATCAAATAACCTGCAAACCTTGTTTGCTAGCTTTGGTACGACAAAACCGTCAGGATGTTGTAAACATCCTCCAAAAGGTTTCTGTTAAGGAAAGCGGTTTTGGCATTCAACTCCCACATTTCATAAATGAAACATGCAGTTTTAGCAAGCATTATCCAAATGGATTTACCGTGGCAACAGGTAAAAGGTTTCGTCGTAATCGACACAATGTTGATAACAATACCTTTTCGCTACAAGCCTAGCTTTGTACGTTGGTATGTTGTCTTCCTTAAAGATTTATATAGTACCAATTGGCACAATGCCTTTCGGTACATCAACTAGTTTCCAAACTTAGTTGATTTACATGGAATCCATTTCGGACTTTATGGCACTTTGCCATAATAGGGAGTCGATACCTTGTATCACTTCCTCATACGTAGTCAGTTCGTATTCCTCATTAAGATTGACATCTTTATGAGGTGAGATCAGAAACCCATACCCCAGGTTATTTTCTGACTCTCTCCGACTTACGTGGTTCTTGTGTATTCGAAGATTATTGGTATAGTTTCATCTCTCATGAACTATTTATGTTCCATTAAGGACTCGGTGCCTAGAATAGTATTACTCTGATTTTCATCGAGTTTTACTTTCCTCCCACTTACCACTGCATATAGATATTCCTCTTAGGAAAACCGCATGGCGAGCAACAATTACATTGTTCTCTAGTGATTTATATAAGTACTATACTTTGGTTTCCCTAGGATAACCCACAATTAGGCACTTATCCAATTTGGGTTCTGGTTTGGTATCATCCAAACATATGCCTAGCATTCCCAAATTTGTAGGATTGAGAAAACTCGGTTTCTTTCCTGTTCATATCTAATATGAAGTCTGTCAACAGATTTTCATGGAACCTTATTCTAAATAAGCTTTGCACTGTTTAATACGTATCTGTTGAAGGAAATGGTAGCTCAGAGCGACTCATGATTAACCTTATCATGTCCAACAAAATTTGGTTTCTCCGTTCGGACACACCGTCAAAATGACGTGTTCCGGGAGGAGTCCTCATTGAAAGAATACTATACTCTTTCATCTAATGAGAAACTTATTGCTTAAGTATTTTCATCATAGTCTAACCGTGATGGTTTAATACTTTAGCCGATCTGTTTGTCTACTTCGTGTCGAAACTCTAAAAGTTTCTGATTCGTGTTTCAAAAGAAACACATAACCATAACGCGATGCCACATCCGTAAAGGTCACGGAACATTCATATCCACCTCTAGCCTAGCTAGATATGGGCCTACTTACTTCACTATGAATAAAGGCTAACAGATCGGTGGCATTTGCACTTTTACCAAGAAAATGTGTTTTAGGCACTTTGCCCAATAAACTAGATTTGTAGACATCATTTGAATATAATCAAATCTGTCCTAGTATCCACTCTTCAAAAGTGTGGATATACGAGTCTTGTTTAATTGTGTCCCATACAACAATGCCACATTTAAGTTTCAACTGATTAAATCAGTTTGAGCTATTTGTTTGTCATGTGATATGTTTGAGATTTATTTATATTCAAAATATAAATACTGTTATTCACATCTAATGTGTTTATCTCAATATCATCTTTATAAAATAAAACACTTTAGTGTTCTATAATATAAAGGTATATCCGCAACGGATTATACTCTGATATAGAGATAATGTATCTAGTCAAACTAGTTACATTGTAACAGTTTCCTAATTTAAGTACACACCGTAAGGGTAGTTCCTAAACTTAGGTTTCTACGGTTAAAACAGTGACTTTCGTCCCGTTTCCGATTCACAGATAAATCTCAACTGAAGTCAGTATCCTGTTTGTAGCAGATTCTGCACACCAGTACATATTTATGTACTACATCCAGTATTTAAAATCCAATTTTAATACTAGCAGTGAACATATTTTTGACAAATATTTTTGAAGTCAGAGCCTTGCCCGTTCTTCAATTCCTTCATGTCTGCCTTGTCCCTACTGCAGTCACGCTTTTGTGTCCCTGTTTGCCACAATTTAGGCAGACATCTTGGGATATGTCATTTGTCTTCCCAGAAGATTATAATGATTTTGCCTTTGCCCTTTTCGGTACCCCAGAAGCCTTTGGCCAAGCCTTGGCCTTCCGGAATGTCGAAATAAGATGCGTCTTGAGCTTCTTGCCTTATTGCAAACTTTGGCTTTGTCTCCTTGAGAATAGCCATTAACTCTCCAATAGTTTACTATTGCAATTTAGTACGTCTAAGATCTAAGGATCGATCTGTGAAGATCCTTCAATTTCATTATCATACTATAAAGATCTAATCCTTAGTTCTGAATAAGAAATTAAGAAGTCTATTTGGCAAGCATAATGATTAAGCACTAAAGTTATCATCACATGAATATTCCAAATATCATGCTCTACTATTTACTTAACTCCGGACATAAGCCTAATATGTTATTTTATCAAATAAAGTAACTTATTAGTTTCCAGGACCATCCTGAAATTATTATTCCCAATTTGAAAATTAAAGTCGTTTAAATACATTTTCCCCAGGATTATGTTTTAAACACTAATCTTTCAATTTTATCTTGATTGCTATAGTCCAACTATTCAATCAACGATTTTAGGTACTATTCATTATAACGATTACTATAGTCCAACTATATAATCAACTATAATTTAATTAGTTAAATTCAATTATATTGATTACTATAATCCAATTATAAAATCAACTATTAATTGAAATTATTTAATTCAAATATATTGATTATTATAATCCAATTATATAATCAACTATAAATGAAATAGTTTGAATACAGTCGAACTTTTTTATTAAAACAACGATTAATTATTAGTCCAACTAATATATTAATTTATTGACGAATAATTTGTAATGAGCGCGTATGGCAAGTTACTAAACGAATATTGCAAATTTAATACTTGTCTCCCACTATTTTTCGGCGAGCCTCTAACCCTCTGTGGAGTACTAGGGAAACCTTGTTTCCTAGTGGGCTAGGATCCCGTTAAATAACACACAATCTTGACTTTGGCCAACAAATTGTATGATAATTAACTAGGTAGATCTCTAAGATCAATTGGATCCCATCCAATTCCTAGATCTAGTATGTGGACATCCAAGTCTGAAACATATATCCTATATATGCCAATATATCCAATATATTGCCTAACCTTTTTCCTCTGAATCAACTAAGCCTTGGCTTTGGCACAACAAACTTAGTGATCCCAATTAAGTGGAACCCATTGACCATGGAAAGCTTCGTAATCAATGTCGATGGACAAGAAGTGGTCTTGACTTTGGCCAACAAATCACAACTTGGACAAGACACCAATATGGAAAAAACCCTTCGTGATTCAAACACATCCTCGACGGACAAAGGCATTGACTTTGGCCAACAAACCAATGCCAGTCTTGGATCTTGAGTAATAATCACTCAATGGAAGGAAAAACGCTTAATATGATGTTGAGGGTTTTTCGCGTGCAATTGGCAACCAATTTATTATCTTTGTTAAGGTCTCATCATCATACACCCTTAAACATGCATTCTAAACACATAATTAGGCGCATATAATAAAATAATAATGATATGCGGATGGATACTTAACACATTGTTCCTAGAACAAATCTCTAATTTTCCTCTCTCCTGCTAGCACAAGTATTACTTCTACCTGTTACATAACACTTCTAAAGAAACCTCATTTACATTGAGGGGAATAGGTGAGAAGAGAAATACAAAGAGTAATGAGGTAATAGGCTGGACACGCAGGTCCAATTAATAAATTCTAAATTTATTACAACAATTTCGAAAATTGCCCCACCCATCTAATATCCATCTGATATACATTATTCATGCATCGCAACCATGTATTCACACAAGCATGTTATCAATCAATCTAATCCAATTAATTAATCTGATAATGAATGACCATCCAATGTTCAAACAACGATTTGATTTTGTGCGAGTCAAACTCGTTTTGCAAATAAGTACTCAAAGTAAGAATTCTTGAATTAAATTAAACTAACATTAAATCCAATTTAATATGTATTTAATACTAATTCACTATTTAATTCCAAATTAAATATTACACTTTATTAATAACCTTTGCGACTTAGATTCCAAATCTAATCGTTACAGGTCTCAAAGCCCGATTAACATCCAATGTTAATTAATTAAAGTCCAATGGGCTTTCAATTAATTTCTTAAGGCATGGACTTTTGGTCAACTTGGTCAAACCCAAAGACTAAAGCCAATTTAAAGGAATCACCCTTATTTGCCAGAAACCAATTTAGGCCCATTAGGCCAATTAAAGTATTAAGGTCCATTAGTCATAATTGGACTTTATGGATATGGTTTTGGCCCAATTGGATCCAACCAATTTAGCCTAAACCCATCTTGGTACAACCAAGCCCAATAAGCCCAATTACAACTTCTAAAGCCCAATTCCAAATTTGGCCCAACATAATTAAATTCCAAAATTCCAATTTCACAATTTAATTACTCAAAGTGTAATGCCATAATTAAACACCCAAATTAACATTTCCAAAACATCAATTAGCCTAATTAATTATGCTTATTAACATCAAAACATGTCCAACACATTTTAATCAAAAATCAACCCATTTCATGCTATAGTAGTCTCGGCATTTTGGGCATTTTTATGTCCGATTCGAATTCAATCCAATTAAATCCAATTCAACATTACCCAATTGATTTCAAGTCATCCAATGAATCAAAAATCAAAAAATACCAAGACATTTAGGGTAGCATCATTCTCGGCCAAGCCTCAAATATTGGGGAAAATTTGTCCAATTCAAAATTCATCAAATTGACAATGCATAACACCATGTTATCAATATTTAAGCATACTCAAACATGCTCAAATCAATTTTGCCCAATTTTAACCCTAAGTTCAAGTTTTATACTTTAACTCGCTCTGATACCATTGTTGGAGTTTCTATGGTCCCAATGATCAATTAAAGCAATGAAACATAAGTGCGAATACATCAAAGAAGTTTCGGAATACTTACATCGATCGGTTGAGGCGATGCAACGAACAACAAAAACTTTTTATGCCCTTTGAAGCTCCTCAAAGGCTCGGCAGTGGGCTGTTTTGAAGTTCCAAAAATTCGGCCATCTTGGTCCTCCAAGCTCCAAGCTTTTGTGTTGTGATTCCAAGCTCACAAGTGGGTTTCCCTATCACCTTAGTATGTATCCATTGTGTGCTAATACTTGGTAATTTTTGCCACAAAAATCACCCTTGCACTCCTCTTCATTCTCGGCAGAAACCAGTGAAAATGGAGGAAGAAATCAGCCCCTTGGGCGTGAAGGAGAGAAGAGAAGAAGTGAGAGAGAGTTATTGTTGGTTGGTGGTAAATGTGTATCTAATACCCTTTTTGAATTTCCAAAATCATTTTCTTTATTTTGCTTTCCAAAAGTCAAAGGCTTTAAGCAATCCAACAACTACATCAACTATTCACATCACAAGGACTACACATCACATCACTCAAAGTGACAAGTGATTTGACGCTTGATGTGACTAGCGATTTGACGCTTGATGTGACTTGTGGGCCGCACTTAATTTCACAATGCGAGTGCGCCCGCAAACACTCTTGGGCTCGGGTTTGCTAATTCCAAATTAATGAATTTTCCGTTGCGACGTAATTAAATAATTATGCCTAGAAAAATAACTATTCACATCGCTAACGAATTAATTCTAAATTAACTCGTTCGCCCGAATTACAATCTAATTTCAATTCCGCGTCGAAATCCAATTTCGTATAATATTTGGAATATATTATTTTATCGATTAATTCCAAATTAATCGTTCTCTCTCTTTTATTAATATTTTATCCTAGATAAAATATCTCCGCAATTAATCCTAGATTAATTTTCTCTCTCTACTAATTAATCCCAGATTAATAAAGTGCGAGTCATACGTCATCGGTGAATCTTCGGGAAGCGACCCATGAGATCCCCGGATATGTTGGCAGTAAATCCGGTCGTCGGACTATCCGAACACGTAAGTACCTAGTACTATGTTTGTACCGATTTACAAGACAAGGTTGGCTTCTAGCAAAGCGCCATGCCTACCCAATTCTCCAGAAATATCCTTACAGGAATATGTGATCTATATCAGGCGTAGTATACGTAATATTGCGTATTTCGATCCAGCATCATATGTCACGTGCTAGGACTGAGGCTGGAATTGTGTCTGCCCCGTACGAATCACATATCGGATCTCTGGTAACTAGTCTCTATAATCGGATAAACATGGCCTAGTCATAATATCCCGATAGCTGCAGCATATAAGAGAACGAGTTATGTATCCTACGTGATCATCATCTCCACTATTACTGGAGTGATACTTCCATCTTGACATCACACCCAATACACTACGATTCTCAATATACCCAGAAGAGGCGTACACGGAACCTGTTAAAGCCCTGGACGACCAAAACCTAAGTACATTGATTGTCGCAAGTATTAGCAGTGCAAGTCTCAGGTTAAGACCAAATACACCTACCCTGATTCGGACTTCCATAGACACATAGTAATGCTACCAATGGAATTCTTAGGGGTCTATCCAGAGCGAAGCTATTTTCTGTACCATCGGTAAAACACAACCTCCTACTACACTTGCATGAGTATCCTATACCCAAATATATGAGAACTATGTCGTTATGCCCTCACAACGCGCACAAGTGTAATACTAGTCTATTCTGCATTATCGATGTCCAATCTCGATAATACTACGACTAAGGATATTTAATGATTAAACCTTCGTGGATTGATACTGTCTCATATCATCTCAATCCACGAACTAATCATAAGGACCTCCTATCATTTATACATCTTGGTGATCTAATCACAAATGATAAGAGAGCAATTTCCTTTGTCACATAGTTAATTTGTACAACAACACCATGATCTGTACAAATAGTGACGTTATGGGTCATAACTGTCCAACAGATTGAGCACTAAAGTTATCATCACCATGAGTCTTCCAAAGCTCATGCTTTACTATTTGCTCAACTCCGGGCTCAAGCCCGAGAGGTTGTTCTATCAATAGAATAACTTCTCAGTTCCTAGGACTATCCTGAAGTTCTATTCTCAATCTGAAAATTAAAGCAATTTAAAGACATTTTCACCCAGGATTATGTTCTAAACGCTAATATTTCAGTTATCTTGATTCCAATAGTCCAACTATCTAATCAACGATTTCGGGTACAATTGATTATAATGATTACTATAGTCTAACTATATAATCAACTATAATTTGATTGGTTAAATTTCAAATATATTGATTGCTATAATCCAATTATATAATCAACTATAAATGAAGTAGTTTGAATACAGTCCAACTGTTTAATTTAAAACAACAATAAATTATTATTCCAACTAATATATTTATTAATAAATAATGACGAAAAATGAAATGAGCGAGTATTGGCAAGTATCTAAACGAAATTGCAAATTTAATACTTGCCTCCCACTATTTTTCAGCGAGCCTCTAACCCTCTGTTGAGTACTCGGGAAACCTATTTTCCTGGTGGCTAGGATCCCGTTAAATAACACACAATCTTGACTTTGGCCAACAAATTGTATGAAACTTAACTAGGTAGATCTCTAAGATCAATTGGATCTCATTCAATTCCTAGATCCAGTAGGTGGACATCCAAGTCCGAAACATATATCTAATTTATGCCAATATATCCGATATATTCCCTAACCTTTTTCCTCTGAATCAACTAAGTCTTGGCTTTGGCACCACAAGCTTAATGATTCCAGTTAAGCGGGACCCATTGACTTTGGAAAGCTTCGTAATCGATGTCGATGGACAAGAAGTGATCTTGACTTTGGCCAACAAATCACAACTTGGACAAGACATGCGATATGGAACAAAGCTTTCATGATTCAAACACATCCGCGATGGACAAAGGTCTTGACTTTGACCAACAAACCAGTGCCAATCTTGGATCTTGAGAGAGAATCACTCAATGGAAGGAAAACGCTTAATATTTGTTGAGGGTTTTTCGTGTAATTGGTAACCAATTAATTATCTTTGATTAGGTTTCATCATACACCCTTAAACATGCATTCTAAAAGCATATTAAGGCGCGGTAAATAAATTAATAATGATATGCGGATGGATATTTAAAACATTTTATTCCTAGAACAAATCTCTCTCTTTCCTTTCCCCGGCTAGCATTATTCTTACTTCTACCCCATTACATAACACTTCTAAAGAAACCTCATTTACATTGAGGGGAATAAGTGAGAAGAGAAATACAAAGAGTCAAGAGGTAATAGGCTGGACACACAGGTCCAATTTAATTAATTCTAAATTTATTACAGCAATTTCGTAAATTGCCCTCACCCATCTAATATCCATCTGATATACATTATTCATACATCACATCCATGTATTCACACAAAGCATGTTATCAATCAATCTAATCCAATTAATTAATCTTTAATTAATGACCATCCAATGTTCAAACAACGATTTGATTTACGCGAGTCCAACTCATTTAAGAATAAGTACTCAAAGTACGAATTCTTGAATTATATCAAACTACAATATTAAATCCAATTTAATTGTTATTCAATACTAATTCTTTATTTAATTCCAAATTAAATAATTACACTTTTTTA
Source organism: Zanthoxylum bungeanum (assembly GCA_019454045.1). NCBI lineage: Eukaryota > Viridiplantae > Streptophyta > Magnoliopsida > Sapindales > Rutaceae > Zanthoxylum > Zanthoxylum bungeanum. The sequence goes on from SKCR01036141.1 coordinate 110,041, forward strand.
TGTGCCTTTACGACTTAGATTCTAAATCTAATCTTAATGGGTCTCAAAGCCCAATTAACATCCAATGTCAATTTAATTAAAGTCCAATTGGCTTTTAATTAATTCCTAAGGCATTGACTTTGGCAACTAAAGCCCAATAAGGAATCACCATTTGCCACAAAATTAATTTTGGCCCATTAGGCCCAATTAAATTTTAAGGGCCCAATTATCATATTTGGACTTTATGGAAATGGTTTTAGGCCCAATTGGATCCAACCAATTATCTTAAACCAAACTTGACCCAACCAAGCCCATTAAGCACAAATACAATATTTTTAGCCCAATTCCAAATTAAGCCTAATTAATTAAATTCTAATATTCCAAATTTCACAATTTAATTAATTAAAGTGTAATAGCCATAATTAATTAGTCAAATTAATATTTCCAAAATACCAATTACACCAATTAATCATGCTTTATTATTATCAATTCATGTCCAACATAATTGAAACAAAATCAATTCATTTCCATGCTTTACATGTCACGGCAATGAGGGACTTTTTATATCAATTTTGATTTCAATCCAATTAAATCACAAACTAATATATCCCATGCATTTTAAACACATCCAATTATTTAAAATTCAAAAATCACCATGACTATAAAAGGTTCAAACTCTCGGCCAAGCCTCCAAATTTGGGGAAAATTAATCCAATTAATTTTTCATCAAATTGATCATGTATAACTCTAAGTTAACATTATATAAGCATACTCAAACAAACAATTTGATCAAAACATGCTCAAATCAAAAATACCCAAATCAAGATTAAGAATCCTAAATTCAATTTCATGCTCAATTATGGCTCTGATACCATTGTTGGATTTTCTAGGTCAAACCAAGATCAAATTAAGCAAGAAATCATGTGAATACGCAAAGTAAGTAGCGGAAATACTCACTTTGATCGGCATGGATGTTGGCGGAGAGTTCAAAACTTTTGCTCCTTGTGTTGTGCTTCAAGCTCTTATTTGAATGTATGAATCCATGCTCCAAGCTTTGATTTTTTATTCCAAGCTCAAGGATAGGTTTCCCTAACACCTTTGAATGACTCCATGGATGTGCTAGCACCTTTGATTTTGAAGCAAAATCAAGAAGTAAATGAGCCCTAGGCTCACGGCATTGGAGAGAAAATGAGGGCCAATATTCGGCCATAGAGAAGAAATGGAGTGAGTGAATTGATTTTCAATTTCCAAAATAAAGTAAGTAAAATACCAATTACCAAAATTAGTAAAAGGTCTTTCACTCATCAATAAAACAAGCTTGTGTGTTTCACAAGTTTCCAACAACCCAACCACTTCCATCAACCAAAAGTAGATGAGATTGACTAGGTGATGTGACTTGTGTGGGCCCCACTTGATTCAAAATTAGAGTGGGCCCCGTGAACACATCTCGAGCGTGGGTTCGCTAATTTCGAATTAACGAATTTTCCGTTACGACGTAATTAAATCAAATTTAATTAAATAATCATGCTTAGTAAAATTACTATTCACGTCGCTAGCGAATTAATTCTAAATTAACTCGTTCGCCCGTATTAAAATCTAATTTTAATTCCGTTATGAAATCTAATTTCATTTAATATATCGAATATATTATTTTAATCGATTAATTCCAAATTAATCGTTCTCTCTCTCTTTTAATTGAATTTTATCCCAGATAAAATTTCTTCGTAATTAATCCTAGATTAATTTTCTCTCTCTTCTAATTAATCTCAGATTAATTATCTTCAAGTCATACGTCATCGGTGAATCTTGGGAAGCGACCCATGAGATCCATGGATATGTTGGCAGCAAATCCGGTCATCGAAATATCCGAATACGTGCGTACCCGGTACCACGTTCTTACCGATTTACAAGACATGGTTGGCTTCTAGCAAAGCACCGTGCCTACCCAATTCTCCAGAAATACTCTTTTAAGGAATATGTAATCTTTGCCAGACGTAGTATACGTAGTATTGCGTATTACGATCCAGTATCGAATGTCACATGTTAGGCCTGGGGCTGGAATTGTGTCTGCCCCGTACGAAGCATATATCGGATCTCTGGTAACTAGTCTCTATAATCGGATAATCATGACCTAGTCATATTATCCTGATGATTGCAGTACTTAAGAGTACTAGTTCCGTATCATGCGTGATCATCATCTCCATATGACTGAAGTGATACTTCCATTTTGACATCACACCCAATACACTACGATTCTCAATATACCCAGAAAAGGCGTACACATAACCTGTTAAAGCCCCAGACGACCAAAAACAAAGTATATTGATTGTCGCAAGTATTAGCGATGCAAGTCTCAGGTTAAGACCAAATACACCTACCCTGATTCGGACTCCCATAGACACATAGTCATACTACCAATGAGATTCCGAGGGGTCTATCCAAAGCGAAGCTGTTTCCGTACCATCGGTAAACACAACCTCCTATCACACTTGCATAAGTATCCAATACTTAAATTTATGAGAACTATGTCGTTATGCTCCCACAACGCGCACAGGTGCAATACTAGTCTATTCTGCATTATCGATGTCCAAACTCGATAATACTACGACTTGGGATATTTTAATGATTAAACCTTAGTGGATTAATATTGTCTCATATCTTATTAATCTGGAACTAATCATATGGACTTTTATCATTTATATATCCCGGTAATCCAATTACAAATGATAAAAGAGCAATTTCCTTTGTCACATAGTTAATTTGTACAACAACATCATGTTCTGTACAAATAGTGATGATATGGGTTATAATTGTCCAACAGGAATAGTACAACCTATTCCCTGCCGGTAGCATCTCTCGGATTAGGGATGTTATAATACCATTATGGATATGTAAGATATCTTCAACACTTTGATGGCGGTCATGTCAACGATCTTTTTTAAAATCAGACCTCCACCTATTTGTTGGGTATGAATTGATACTTATGATATCATGTAATGTATTCAGAGAGAATTTGTCAGTCTCGTGTACGGGATTTAGGTATCCAATCAGTGATTCTTTAAAATCTTTGGCCTTGGTATACTTCGGAGACGAGTTCGAGTATTTATTTAGAGAATCACATTATGTCGAGACATATCTGAATTGTTCATAGCGGAGATTTGACGTTTTTCTATATCTCCGGAATAATTCGTATAGCCTATGATAGATAGATTAAACTTATGCAATGATCTCGACTTGTATGGTTCAACTCGATTATCTGTGATCGTCGTAATTTGTAAGTGGACAATTTCCATGTTTCCTCTTTTACACCATTTTTTAATGAAATTTTTAATTGACAAGATAAATTTGACTAAGACTTCTTAACTAAGTTTATTTTTCTTCCCTATGTACCTGTGTATACATTTGTCATGTAAATGTAAGATTGCAAATGATTGTTGAACTCTATCAGAAATTTTCAAACACTATTTTGTAACCATCACGAAGCGAGAGGAATAAAGTCCGTCACTAAAAAAAGAAAGATACAAGAATTTTGTAGCACCCAAGAAATCTATGAGAATTTTTACCACTCAAATCTTTGAGAAACAAAATTCAAAAGCAGAAATGCCGCAAAAATTTAAAAATGCATTTAACAAGTATTCCCATTTCAAATTCCACAAAGAATATGTATTTGTATTCAAGAAAATGTGCTTGTACATGAAGCCTTGCATGATAAACATGATTATAGCAAATATACCACATCAAAATTTGGGTTGAATGCCAAACCAAACCTACCAAATAAAAGTTTTTCCGAATTTTCCTAATATGTGGGATCGGTTATATGGATCCTTTGACACCTGTACTCTGACTAAAATCATTTTATAAATCATTGAGCTCATAAAATATGGCTCTCTTTCTAAAGTTTTTGTCCATGTCAACTTAAGTCTTCCCAGACCTCGCTTGACATATCGCAATACTATTTTCTTTCCTTTCCTCATCAAGACACTTAAAATTCCAGGTTGTATATGTCCAAAACTCCAAATCATCTTAGTCGTGTTTATGTCATCTTCTCCTCGATCAATGCTACACTCATTTTCTTTTGATATTCTTCATTGCTAACTATATATAATATTGACTTATATATATTTTATCATTATCGATAGAGACCATATTTTAGGAATTCACCTATAACCCCTTAAAAATTTAGAACAACTCAAGGCCGACCCTATTTAAAATATTTGAGTTATGTAATCATTTCATGTGTCTGTGTTTCCTAATTACAAATCACTATAATATCAACGAGCTTCAACATCGGCCTAAGAGCACAAGCAATTATTTTCTTTATTATTTGTTTTACCATAATTGGCATGGATTCTTTGTCATCGTAATTTATCTGAAATCATTATTTCATTAATCTTAGTAAAAAATAGGTCTCTATAATTTCTATTCATATCAACTTAGGTCTTCTCTGACTTCGCTTGACATATGACAATAAATTCCTTTTCACATCGGGATACTTAAAATCCTACGTTGTACATATCCGAATTATTTGTCATATTTCCCGCATCTTCTTCTCCATCAATGTTACACTCTATTGTGAAATTCATAAATCTAACACCCCTCCCATAGTCCACCCACATATTCATCTAAGCATTCTCTCAACCCAAAAAGGAATACTAGTAATTGATAGTTTCTATTGGGATTGTTTGTGTCCAACTGATTAGATTGTTTATTAATTATTTTGAAAAAGGAGGAAGGATCGGCCGATTTGCTTGTTTACTAAAAAGGGAGAAGGAACGTATCTTCGTGGGGTTTCCTGTTGCCCCTCCCCCATTTCTAGATCTGGATATTGCTAAAATCCTACGTTCTTGTCGGCAAAGTCACAATTCTCCACTAAATCTAAATAACTAAACGTTATATTACCTTTATGTGAGACAGAAGATATGAAACATAAGAACGTTCTCAATTCTAAATACAAAGCTAATCCAAGTGTTAGTCAGAAATAAGTGATTAGAATATTCTTATCAGTCATCTCAGTTTCAACAAACTATGTGGTATAAGAAAGAAAATTCTATACAGAAAAAGCAAAAGTCAGTCCAATTTGCATTCTGTAGAACTGGACTCATGTTCATCATCCTTTTGCAAGGAGGACGAGCTACAGCTTACTTCTGGCCTGGCAGTAGTGACAGCAAGTGGCTTGATTGATGCCTTAAGTGAGTCCGGTCCCTCTGCAGCAATTCTCTTGCATAGTGCATCACAATTACTAATAACCTCTGTCATCCTTCCCTTAAGCTCCCCAAGTTCCACCTGCAAAGCATGAACTGCATGCATTTTCCAAAGTACATGTTAACAAATCCCAAAGGCGGTAAAAGTTTGTATATCAAATAGAAGGTGTAATCTCATATCTAAGAAATAAATGGAAGTTGAAAGGTTTATAAGTATTTTATAAACTTTTATATTAAATTGGATAAATAAAGTTTGGGCTTGGGCTTGGGCTTGGGCTTGGGCTTGAGTGGCTGGTCGGAATGGCATGATAATTAATTAATATATTTAATATAAATATTTAATTAATCAAAGATGGATCATTGGGATGCTTTAGTTAAAGTATTGAGATACCTAAAATACTCAATGAAATATGGATTACATTATACCAAATATCTAACAGTTTTGGAAGGATATAGTGATGTCAATTAGATTTCAAATGATACGGAAAAAGCAACAAGTTGATATGTATTTACACTTGGAGGAGCTGCAATATCTTGGAAATCACAAAAAAAAACGTGTATAGCACGTTCAACAATGGAATTAGAATTCATAGCCTTGGATAAAGCTGCTGAAGAAGCAGAATAGCTAAAGAATTTCTTGGAAGATATTCCGATGTGGCCTCAACCTGTGACGGCCATGTGTGTGCATTGAGACTGCATGGCTGCTATTGGGAGAGCAAAGAGCCATATGTATAATGGGAAGTCAAGGCACATAAGACGTAGACATAACACAATAAAACACATGCTCTCGACTGGCATTATTTCCATTGATTTTGTAAAATCAAAGGAGAATATTGCAGATCAATTAACAAAGGGTATACCGAAGAAGCAAGTGTTATATTTATCGAGGGGAATGGGCTTAAAGCCAACACAATGAGAAGTAACTTAGCGGAAGCCCAACCTAGCAAATTGGTGATTCAATTCTAGGTTCAATGTGGCAAACTAATTGGGTGAAACTCAAGTAGTAGAGCATAACAAACTGCTCATTCCTATGATAAGAAAAGTTATGCTACCTATGACGATAAGGATGAATGATTAATCATTCTTAATGACACTAACAGAAGAAAGAAAATTAGTATTTCATGAACTTATAGTGATTGTGTCACCTATATAGGAGTAATGTGGGGTCGCATTTATGAGAATGAAATGGCTAAATTCTCTAAAGCTCCTATGAATCCAGGATTGTTCAGGACCAAAATGAACACAACCGTATGAATCGAAAGGTGTCCAAAATTCGATATGTGTGATATTTATTGTCTTGATTACAAAATATGATGAACAGTTCAATGTCTCCTATACACACTGACTCATCGGTAAATCCAATTAGTACTTACTAAGGAAGATTCAAGTACAAAAGACACCTCTCCTAATGCATATCGTTTTTAAATTTTCTCTGGATCATGTTAAGTATAGCATCGCCACTATTTTCTATACAAATGTGGGGTATTGTAAGAGTTTGTATATCAAATAGAGGGAGTAATCCCACATCTAAGAAATAAATGGAAGTTGAAAGGTTTATAAGTGTTTTATAAACTTTTATATTAAATTGGACAACGTTTTTTGCTTTGGTGGTTTTAATTTTAGAGACAGAAGAACACAACTCTTCAGAAAAGTTGGAATCACAAAAAAAGTTGGAAAAACGTTTGCATTAATTCGTCATTTTAATTGTTTTCTATTTTGTTTATAAATAGAAAAACAGTATTGCAGAGATGTATTCAATTTTGATATCCATATGATCCTTGAGATACAGAAAGTGATTTTCCATAAAAAATCTTGAAAACAAACACTAAGTAAATTCGCCAGGAATCGATCTTTCAGTACAGAATCTTCGATTATCAGATTGTTGAATCCTGGTGGCAGACGTCCATTGAACTACAAACACACGGGTAGGGGCGAATTTCTGCTATAGGCCTTCTGTGCTAGCCTCAATCTATTAAAATCAGTTTGCTGTTTTTGATTTTGTTTACTTGCACTGTAAGTTTCTGTTGTTAATTTTGATTACTAGCTTTGTAAGTTTACTGTTTTTGATTTGTATTTTATTTGCAAGTTTCTGTTTCAATAAAACACATTGCATTCGTTGATGGTTCTTCAACAATCTATAGCAGAAATACTCACTATGGAACAATCTGCGAATGCTGTGAAGCTTCATGTTGAGAAACCAGACAAGTTCAAAGGACTGGATTTTAAACGATAGCAACAGAAAATGTTGTTTTATCTAACAACATTGAACCTTGCACATGTCGTCAAGGAAGAATGTCTTGTGGCAGAGGGAGATAATATTCCTGCAGAAAAACTCAATGCAATTGATACATGGAAACACACTGAGTTTTTATGTAGGAATTATATTCTGAACAGCCTTGATGATTCTTTGTATGATGTGTACAGATCTTATAAGACTGCCAAGGATCCATGGGAATCCCGGGAAAATAAATATCAGATCGAATATGTTGGTTCGAAGAAGTTCATTGTTGGGAAATTTCTAAAGTACCAAATGGTGGATCCATGAACTTGCGGCCGAAGGCATGGTTCTACCGGTACAGTTTGCTGTCGGATCTGTGATAGAAAAATTGCCTCAATCTTGGAATGATTTCAAGATACATTTGTAGCATAAAAAGACTGATATGTCAATGGAGGATCTGGTTCTCAAACTAAGAGTGCAAGAAGATCACCGCAAGAGTGAAGGGCTGAATGTTTCAGAATTTGAAGCCAAAGCAAATGTCATTGAGAGTGGAGGGGTGCCTAAGCCTAAGCCTCAAAACCAGAAGAATAAGTGGAACAATAAAGGGAAAGATAAAACTCAGAAAGTTCTTGCTGCAAAAGGGAAGAATTTCAAGGGAATTAAAGGTGTTTGTTGGGTGTGTGGAAAAATTGGACACCGAGCACTAGACTGTCGTCACAACTCACAAGAAAGGAAATCCTGGTCCAAATGGTAATAACAGCAACAAACAAGCAAATATTGTTGAAGAAAAATTTGTTGGTGTTATTGTTTCGGAAGTCAATTTATTGACTGACAGTAAAGATTGGTGGATAGATACTGGTGCAACAAGATATATCTATGGAAATAGAAATATGTTTCTCACCTACACTCCTAACAATGGTGATGAAAAGTTATATATGGGCAATGTAACTGCTGCAACTGTTGCTGGAAAAAAGGAAAGTGATTATGAAATTCACTTCTGGGAAAGAACTTACCCTTTTGGATGTACTACATGTCCCTGAAATTACTAAGAATCTTGTTTCTGGTTCTGTTTTAAGCAAGAAATGTTTTAAACTTGTATTTCAATCTGACAAATTCGTTTTCACTAAAGGGGGAACATTTGTAGGAAATGGCTACCTCTCTGAAGGGCTCTTCAAACTCAATGTAATTGCTTATGCTAATATTAATAAAATAAATAAGGCTTCTGTTTACTTGCTTGAATCTTCTACATTATGGCATGCTAGAGTAGGTCACATAAACTTTAAATGTATGCATAGAATGGTGAATCTTGGTTTGCTGCCCAATTGTACAAAAGACAATATGCATAAATGTGAAACATGTGTTGAATCAAAGTGTGCTAAGCAAGTCCTACAAATTTGTGACTAAGAGGTCAAATGAATTGTTATAATTAATTCATACAGATTTGGGTGATTTTAAATCAATACCAAGTCGTGGTGGAAAGAATTACTACATCACTTTTATAGATGATAGTAGTAGATATTGTTATGTATATTTGATACATAGCAAAGACGAATCTTTGAATATGTTTAAGACATATAAAGCCGAGGTGAAAAATCAGTTAGACAAGAAGATCAAAATATTGCGATCTGATAGAGGCGGAGAATATGAATCTAATGTCTTCGCAGAATTTTGTACTTCTAATGGAATAATTCATCAAACAACAGCACCATACACTCCTCAACATAATGGGGTGACAGAACGTCAAAATAGAACACTAAAAAATATGATGAATTTCATGCTCAACAGTTCTGGTTTACCACATAATATGTGGGGCGACGCCTTACTTACGACTAACACCATCTTAAACAGAATTCCACCAAAGAAGAGTGATCAATCTCCATGTGAAAAATGGAAGAAAAGGCTACCGACATACAAAATCTTGAAAGTGTGGGGTTGCCTAGCAAAGGTTCAAGTTCCCTTACCTAAAAGAGTTAAACATAGTCCTAAAATTATTGATTGTGTGTTTATTGGATATGCTAAAAATAGTGCAGCATACCGATTTCTAGTAATTAAATCTGGAATTCCAGATATCCAAGTAAATACCATTATTGAGTCTAATAATGCTGAATGGTTTGAGCATATTTTTCCTTATAAGGATAGACTTGATAAAAATAAACGGAAAGTGCTTGAATTTATTCAAGAAAACAGGGTTGATGTTACCTCTTCATCTGGTGTTCAAGACAAGGTTTTGGAACCAAATAAGTCAACATCAACTCTCCAAGAGAGATTTAGATCCTAGAAGAGGAAAAAAAATCAATGTAGCAAAGATTATGGACCTGATTTTTTAACATTTCTCATTGAAGCTGAAGCTCAAACATATCAAGAGGCCATAACTTCGACTGAATCTATTTATTGGAAAGAAGCAATAAATAGCGAAGTAGAATCCATTCTACAAAACCATACATGGGAGTTAGTAGACTTACCATCTGGTTGCAAACCGATTGGTTACAAATGGATTTTCGAAAAGAAATTGAAGCCTGATGGTACAATTGATAAATACAAAGCTCGTTTGGTAGCTAAAGGATATCGTCAAAAACAATGACTTGATTTCTTTGACACATACTCACCAGTAACCAGAATAACATCTATAAGGATGTTAATTGCGATTGCAGCGATTTATAATTTGGAAATACATCAAATGAATGTAAAAACCGCATTCTTAAATGGTGAGTTAGATGAAGAAATTTATATGGAACAACCTGAAGGGTTTGTAGCAAAAGGACAAGAGAAAAAAGTGTGTAAACTTGTGAAGTCACTTTATGGACTTAAACAAGCACCAAAATAATGGCATGAGAAATTCGATCATACAATGTTATCACATGGATTTCGGATCAATGAATGTGATAAATGCGTGTATATCAAGAAAATGAATAATGATTCCTATGTCATTGTATGTTTATATGTTGATGATATGCTCATCATGGGACCAAATTTAAGTGTCATTAACTCCACAAAGAAAATCTTGAATTCGACCTTTGATATGAAAGACATGGGAAAAGCTGATGTTATCTTAGGAATTCGGATTCAAAGAAGTAGTGATGGTTATATACTTAGCCAATCACATTATGTGGAAACAATTCTTCAAAAATTTGGACATTTTGATAGCAGTCCGTCTAAAACTCCTTTTGATCCTAAGAGTACATTAAAGAAAAATGTTGGGGATAGTGTGTCACAACTAGAATATTCTCGTATAATTGGCACACTACAATACATCACGAATTGTACTAGACCGGACATTGCCTACTCTGTGAATAGATTGGCAAGATATACTAGTAATCCTTCAAAGGATCATTGGGATGCTTTAGTTAGAGTATTGAGATACCTAAAATACTCAATGAAGTACGAATTACACTATACCAAATATCCACCAGTTTTGGAAGGATATAGTGATGCCAATTGGATTTCAAATGATACGGAAAAAGCAACAAGTGGATATGTATTTACACTTGGAGGAGCTGCAGTATCTTGGAAATCACAAAAACAAACGTGTATAGCACGTTCAACAATCGAATCAAAATTCATAGCCTTGGATAAAGCTGCTGAAGAAGCAGAATGGCTAAAGAATTTCTTGGAAGATATTCCGATGTGGCCTCAACCTGTGACGGCCATATGAGCACATTGTGACTGCATGGTTGCTATTGGGAGAGCAAAGAGCCATATATATAATGGGAAGTCAAGGCACATAAGACGTAGACATAACACAATAAAACACATGCTCTCGACTGGCATTATTTCCATTGATTTTGTAAAATCAAAGGAGAATATTGCAGATCAATTAACAAAGGGTATACCAAAGAAGCAAGTGTTATATTTATCGAGGGGAATGGGCTTAAAGCCAACACAATGAGAAGTAACTTAGCGGAAGCCCAACCTAGCAAATTGGTGATTCAATTCTAGGTTCAATGTGGCAAACTAGTTGGGTGAAACTCAAGTAGTAGAGCATAACAAACTGCTCATTCCTATGATAAGAAAAGTTATGCTACCTATGACGATAAGGATGAATGATTAATCATTCTTAATGACACTAACATAAGAAAGAAAATTAGTATTTCATGATACTTATAGTGATTGTGTCACCTATATAGGAGTAATGTGGGGTCGTATTTATGAGAATGAAATGGCTAAATTCTCTACAGCTCCTATGAATCCAGGATTGTTCAGGACCAAAATGAACACAACCGTATGAATCGAAAAGTGTCAAAAATTCGATGTGTGATATTTATTGTCTTGATTTACAAAATATGATGAACAATTCAATGTCTCCTATACACACTGACTCATCGGTAAATCCAATAAGTACTTACTAAGGAAGGTTCAATTCCAAAAGACACATCTCCTAATGCATATCATTTTTAAATTTTCTCTGGATCATGTTAAGTACAACATCGCCACTATTTGCTATACAAATGTGGGGTATTGTAAAAGTTTGTATATCAAATAGAGGGAGTAGTCCCACATCTAAGAAATAAATGGAAGTTGAAAGGTTTATAAGTATTTTATAAACTTTTATATTAAATTGGACAAATAAAGTTTGGGCTTGGACTTGGGCTTGAAGTGAATGGATGGTTGGCATGACATGATAATTAATTAATATATTTAATTAATCAAGATGGGCCTTGGGCCTTGGGGCTCTTGAGATTTATTAAATGCCTTGTGCTAGAAAACATTTTTTGCTTTTTGTGGTTTTAATTTTAAAGACAGAAGAACACAACTCTTCAGAAAAGTTGGAATCACAAAAACAGTTGGAAAAACATTTGCATTAATTCATCATTTTAATTGTTTTCTATTTTGTTTATAAATAGAAAAACAGTATTGCAGAGATGTATTCAATTTTGATATCCATATGATCCTTGAGAGACAAAAAGTGATTTTCCATAGAAAAATATTGAAAAGAGACACCAAGTAAATTCGCCAGGAATCGAACTTTCAGTGCAGAATCTTCGATTATCAGATTGTTGAATCCTGGTGGCAGACGTCCATTGAACTACAAGCACACGGGTAGGGGCGAATTTCTGCTATAGGACATAGTCTTTTGTGCTAGCCTCAATCTATTAAAATCAGTTTGCTGTTTTTGATTTTGTTTACTTGCACTGTAAGTTTCTGTTGTTAATTTTGATTACTTGCTTTGTAAGTTTACTGTTTTTGATTTGTATTTTATTTGCAAGTTTCTGTTTCAATAAAACTTATTGTATTCGTTGATTGTTCTTCAACAAAGGCTATTAACACAAACCAACATAATTGACTGTGATCAATCTACCTTCTGATAGATGCTGTGAACTTGTCTTCATTGCTGACACCGAGTAACCAAAACGTTGAAGAAGTTTGATTGCCAAAGCATCCGCAACTTCAATCTTGTTTTCTATGTCTTCCTACAACAAATTTCAATAGTCATAGAGCATCCAAACATAATTCCTATTTTATCCTATCTAGGGATGTTAGTCATTATCAATCTTGATGATAAGCCAAAACAGAACTTTTAAGATCAGGGGCAAACCAATGGGACTTTCCAGTTTATGAGTAATACCAGCACAGATAATAATGGCACAATTGCCCAAAAAATCCAATTGAGAACCACTCATCACAAGATGACAAACAGTGACTAAAGACTATTATATAAGTAAATAAGCCAATAGTTCTGCGTAAATCCATGCAAAACACCAGATAGACTGCAGGCCTTAGCCTAAATCCAGTTCAACCGGAATCAAAACATATTACCTATTGTCCTTGGGGATCAAATTTATAACAGTGATTTGTATGTCTTCAAGGCAGGTTTATTTTCCAAATCACAGATCTATGTACGGAAATAAAATTCATACAGGTCAACTCTCAAAATTTATGATTGGCAATGCAAACCTGTCTCCTGCTAATCTGTTTGGCCTTCTCCTCCTGCCAATCATGATACATTGAAAAAAGCTCCAGCAGCACCTTGGGATTCACAGTACCTATATCGAACATAAAATAAGGAATGGCAAAATTTAATCCAACCATATTATCGCAGTAAGATAATGCAGAGAACAAATATTTAGTTTACCATTCCTGGGGCCAGAAACACTCATCAAAAAAAAAATTAACCACATCACATGACTTTACTATAAATGCTAATACACTCATACGGTTAATACACAAGTACTAAGAAATCGTGTCCGGCTTAAGAGACATTTTCCCATACTTGTCAAACACCTAGTATACTCAACCATATGGTAACACGCCCAATTTCATCAAACTTCATGCATTATTTTGGGCTTGATTCTACCTACTTCTGACTGAACGCAATGCTACCCGGTTTCTGTAAGGCCTTCTACAGCAGTAAAATATGCATTATACGTCACGCATTTGGAATAAGTGTATTAGCAGGGTGCAATGTATGCTTTCTTTCATGTGTATATAAACTAAAATATTACAAGACAAAACAGCCATGATGTAAGCCGTCTTTGGTAGTGAGATATAAGCAGTCATTGGTACTACATAGACAACAAAACAACCATGATATAAGCAGTCATTGGTAGTGCATAGAGAACACCACTTGCGTGTAGAAGAGAGTTACTAGGAGTGGTTAGAATGTTTCAGAAAGGACTGTAAAAAAGAAATAGAGAAGGGAAATATTCCCGAAAGGAGAAGTATAGAGAATGCATAGATGGCTAGATGTATCTTGTTAGTAGAAGGATGACAGAATGCATAACTGCTAAGGTTTCTGTCTCCAAATTCCAGAGAAATCTAAAAAAGCCCAGATTAAACAAACCATCCAAAGATATTCTTAAGAAAAACTTCTTGTGTGAAGCTAACCTATCACTCACAAATAAAAGTCTATATACAATTACAGCACTGAGAACACAAAAAGAGAAATATATGATAGAAACCAGAGTAGTTTCGCAAGGGAAATCAACTCAGAAACTACATTCACATTAAGCAATCATTTATAACTCTGGTATGGTATTTAACAGTTCCTAAAGGTTCCATGACCATGAGGCTGAAAATCATATTCTCATTCAATCTAGAAAGCAAATAAAGAGCCTGCAAAAGAAGTTATTAAATATTAAGTTTACTTCTACATCTCTAAATTCTAAATTGTTCAAAGCTCTGTTCTTTCTGTACCCTTTAAGAACTGAGAGCAGTCCTTAATTTCTAAAATTTCTTAGCATAAATAATGAGTGAAAAACTTACAAGACCATAAACAAAACAAACGCTTCATTTTGAAACCCTAATTTACAACTCATTAGAGCAAATAAACAGACCATTTAAACTATTAAAAATAACCACCTGAAGATGAAGATGATGATGGTCTCCTCACTAAAATGTCAGTCAAGCTACCCTCCGATGGTGGTGGTGATGTCAATATTGGCGTTGTCTAATATCATCCAAAAATTAACTTTTTTAAAATATATATATATAAGATACTGATAAAATACGAATTCATTCAGAAGAAAGAAGATTACTCACGATTTTAAGGGAATTGAGTTTCTCTAAAATAGGATCGACGGATTCTGTTTTCTGAGAGACGGTGGTGATCTCATCTATCGGTCTCTAAAAGGGAGCGATATATCAAGTTAATAACAAATTAAGCAGTGAAATTAAAGAAAGATGAGTATAATTGAAGAGTTACCTGAGACTGTGAGCTTGATAGTGCGGATTCTGAGGCACCCATACCTTCTGTACTCAAAAATTCAAACTTCACACTTATCCTTGAATCTGGTAATTTGCTCGTCGTTGCCGATGATTCACCGGCGAAAAGTCGAAATCTCTGCCTCAAAATGCATTTGAAGGCATCAACGAGAAAACCATGCTTCAGAAAATTATCTTATTTGGTTGATGAAAAAGAAAGTGGAGGAGGTAAGAGAATTCCCGTTTCCCAGCACAAATATGAAATGTGCAGGGAACGAAAGTGTTATTAGTTTGCATCTTTTAGGGTAGTTCCGTCTTATACTTTAAGAATTGTGTTAGAATTCATATTTTATAACTTTTCTATTAGAATTTAGAAGACAAGATTTGGAAAATGTGGTTATGTGACGTGTCCCGTGTCCCGTGTGATGTCTTATTTATTAATTATTATTGGCGAAACATTCATCAAAGCTAAATTATCTCTCAATCGATTTAAGTTTAAGGGAAATATATGTAGTCACCACGAATCTCTCATAATGACATGGTATTATTTTTTATTTGTATTTTGTATTAATGAGTCAATTTTCCGTTAACGATGTTAAGTGAATAATGCTATCAGAATGATATTTTTACAAAATCATTATATTATAATGGATCTTTAATACAAAATCGAAAGGTTAAAAGATTCATTGACATTATCAAATTTTTTTGATGGTGTAGAGATAATATCAAAAATTATAATAATAATAATAATAATAATAATAATAATGTTGGCGGTATTTTCAGGCCCTATGATATTTAAGCAGTACGGCAGGGGTAAAAAGGTAATTCCCTTCTTGGTCAAGATCATTAATGCCGACCCGACCACTAAAAGCCAACAGTAAGGGGCCGATCACTTTATGATCGGTAACCGACCAATCCAGACCGGATGGTCGGGCATTATCAGATCGATAGCAGCATTCTCAGTTCAAAAGATCATTATGACCGACCTCATGAAGACCGAGAATATGGCGAGATATGCTCCAGAAGATAAGATATCCTATTTTTACGGATAAGAAGATAAGGTATCATACTTTCATGGGGAAAAATTGATAAGTCAGTGTCCTATTAGGATAAAGGAAGTGAAGGTAGTTTCGACTAAGAATTCTTATGGGAAAAGGAAAATTGTTTCTTTGCTATTATAAATAGGAGGGGAAAGCGTGCTTGTAAGGGGAGTTGAGAATAGAACAAGAGAGAATTAGACTTGTAAACACAAAATAGATCAGATAAACATATTTCGGTAATAAAACATCGTCCGTTCTGTGCCCGTGGATGTAGGTTGGATCTGATCCGCCGAACTACGTTAAATCTCTTTGTTGATTGGTGAATTTACTTATCTTTTGCCAAATTTGCTTTTGGTTTCCCATAAATAAAACAAATTCACAGTTGGAGGAGGATTGTCCCGGGAGTAAAAAAAAACCCCTTATTGCCCCTGAGACCAAAATCAGCGAGAAAAAAAAAAGAAAAAAAAATTTTGTCTGTTTTTAGTTCTTGATAGTTAGACATAAGTCCAATGATGAAATCGTTTTCTTTAGGGTGAAATCTTAGAAACGATAAACTCTTGATGTGCTTTTATCTGATACTTTGAGAGATTGATCTATGTTAGACTCGTAAGCACTTCACTATAGGTTCTTAGCGGTGAAAACCTGAGTAGTTGGCAAGGTGACTAGTTGAAGAAATTGTAGGTCGGTGAATGACCGTTTGCTTAGATGTCTATCTTGATTTGCTTATGTTATGATGTTTGGTATGGTTGAAAATGAAAGAAAAGTCTCTAAAGAAAAGAATTGAACCACCTATAACCGATAAGCATGAAGCTACCCATGAGCGAGTATTAGGACCACCATAAGGAGAAATGATACCTTAAAGGGTAGGTGTGTTGAAAAAAAAACAAAAAGAAGAAAAAAAAGAAGTTCAAAATGAAAAGGAAAAGAGAGAGACAAAAAAGAAAGAAGACCATACCACATTGAGCACAGAAAAGCAACTGCAGGCATAATTGAGACATCTAGGTTGGTTTGACCCATCGATCCCAAAATTTTTTTTGATGAAATCATTGAGTTGGCTTAGCTGGGGATGAATCTGCAAAGGAACCTTTGCACACACACACTTTGAGTCTGGCTTAGATCATTTATTCAAAGACTTAGATTTGAGTTGCATTGAATGTTTTGAAGGTTCTCTGGTTTCATTACTGAGCATTCCTTGAGGGCAATAATATTTGTAACTATTGGGACTATTTCGTAGAATGTGATATAGTATGATGATATGGAATGCCACATCACGTGGTTCACCTTGACCTATTACAAGCAGCGAATAGTGAAAAGCTAAATCAAGACTGGGGGCGACCAGTCTACCACCCCGCAAATAAGGGAAACAACGGGATCTTGAGCCATGGGACCAAAGGAAATTGAGCAATCACCGGAAAAGAATTGACAGAAAGAAACCGTAAGCAGGCCCCGTGTTGGTTTCCTCTAAGGGTCCCAAGATCATTTATCAAGCATGAAACAAGTGTAAATATAATCATAGAAGGTGCGAAAAACTCACAAGGATCGGTTGAGATGCGGTGATGACAAAAAATGAACTGCCCTCTCCAAGCTCGGCAGTGGCAGTGGCTCTCACGACAGTCCACCATTTGGCTCATCCAAGATTCGGCCATGGATGTCCTTTGAAGCTCCAAGCTTGTGTTAAACTTCCATGCTCATGGGTAAGCTACCCTATCACCTTCGCATAACTACGGAGTGCTAGCTCTCAAGAACTTTGCCACAAATTTCTCACACTTTTGCTCCCTCATTCACGGTTTTTGCAGAAGAAAAACAGTGAAGAAATGCCTCTAAGGCCGAGAGAGAAAGATGAAGAAAAATGGCCCCATAAATGTGAGCAAGGAGAGAGAAGAGGGAAAAAGAAATGTAATAGGTTTTTGTATTTTCCAAAAATTAATAAACCATTTACTTTTTCAATTTCATAAAGCAAAGCATTTAATGCTTTCTTTTTTCTCACATCAACTCACATCAATCTATCAAATGTCACATCACTCAAAGTGACATGTGATTTGACGCTTGATGTGACTTGCGATTTGACGCTTGAATTGACTTGTGTGCCGCACTCGAATTCGAAATACGAATGCGCTCGCAAATAATCTCGGGCTCGAGTTCGCTAATTCTAAATTAACGAATTTTCCGTTGCGACGTAATTAAACGATTACGCCTAGCGAAATCACTATTCACGTCGCTAACGAATTAATTCTAAATTAATTTGTTCGCCCCAATTAAAATCTAATTTTAATTCCGCGTCGAAATCCAATTTCGTTAAATATATCAAATATATTAATTTATCGATTAATTCCAAATTAATCGTTCTCTCTCTTTAATTGATATTTTATCCCAGATAAAATATCTCCGCAATTAATCCCAGATTAATTTTCTCTCTCATTAAATTAATCTCATATTAATTAAAGTGCGAGTCATACGTCATCGGTGAATCTTCGGGAAGCGACCCATGAGATCCCCGGATATGTTGGAAGTAAATCGGGTCGTCGGACTATCCGAACACGTAAGTACCTAGTACTACGTTTATAATGATTCACAAGACAAGGTTGGCTTATAGCAAAGCGCCATGCCTACCCAATTCTCCGGAAATATCCTTACAGGAATAAATGATCTGTATCAGGCGTAGTATACGTAGTATTGCGTATTTCTGTCTAGTATCGAATGATCACATGCTAGGCCTGGGGCTTCAATTGTGTCTGCCCCGTACGAAGCACATGTCGGATGTCTGGTAACTAGTCTCTATAATCGGATAAACATGACCTTGTCATTTTATCCCGATGACTGCAGTACTTAAGAGAACCAGTACCGTATCCTACGTGACCATCATCTCAATATGACTGGAGTGACACTTCTGTCTTGACATCACACCCAACACACTACGATTCTCAATATACCCAGCATTGGCGTACACAGAACCGATTAAAGCCCTGGACGACCGCAACCAAAGTATATTGATTATCGCAAGTATTAGCGGTGCAAGTCTCAGGTTAAGACCAAATACACCTACCTGATTTCGGATTTCCATAGACACATAGTCATACTGTTGGGGTTGGTGCTTAGAGCGCCAATCTGGACCGTATTTATGTCTGATTCATGAATACGAACATCCCCTTATTCCATAATATTACTTATTTATGGTTGCACCTATTGTTCTTATATACGTATTCGATCTGATTACGATTAGATTGAAACTAAATGTGGTTTAGTGATATGTATATATTAGACAAAGGCCCGATAATATATAATGCAGTACACAGTTACAAAGTTAGTTTGTAATTGACATTGGGAAGTGTCACTGCTATATGTATATTATCAAACATAGTTCCTGGTCAAGATTTGCTAACACGGGTCGGTTAGTCAAATCCGTTGAGACCAGTACATGTCGTATATCGAGACTTGGTCCGATGGTTTATCCCAATGAACCATGAGTCTATGGAGACTCGTATAGACGTGTAGGTGTCTATAGTGGATAAACACTGAACGGCTCACCGAAGATTCTTAATGGATGGTATAGCCACGTCAATAAGAATCTTCTCGGGTTGAGTAGCATAGTGGTCATTCGACTTGAGACACCACTGTGGATGTATGAGACATCCTCCACACTTAGATGGCAGTCACGTCACCGATCTATTTAGATCAGACCTCCGCATGTTCGTTGGGTGTGGATCGATCCTCAGGATATCCTGTGTGTGTCAAGATAGGATCCGTCAGTTCTGTGTACAGAGCATAGGTAGTCTATATATAATTAGCAGTCTGTTAAATCTGTGGCCACAGTATACATCGGAAGTAAGTTCCGAGTGTTATTTAAAGATTGTTAATTGATACGTCGACGAGATAATACCTATAGAGATTTGACGTTCACATCTATATCTCTGGGATTATCTGGATACCTGTGACAGAGGGATTATACGTATGTAATGACCTCGACCTGTATGATTCAGCTAGTTTATCTGTGATCGTCATAATCTACGGGTGGATAGATTATGGACATGAAATTGGATTTCGTGACGGATATACCTGAATCTAGAGAGTCTCAATAATGAAACATACTCATAGAGCACTAGAGCAACATTTATGAATAATGATGATTATTTATAAATCGTTAAACGAAAAATACATGCGAACGGGCCGAACCGTCATTTCCTAATTAATGTGTATTTGTATTTAATATATGATATTATTAAATACACATTAATAAATAGTCAAATAAAGGTATTTGACATATATCATCAATATATGTATTTGAGATATTTAAAGTAAATATAATACATATATTTGATATATTTGTATTTAATTAATTATTTATTATTTAATTGTTAAATGATTAATATAATTAAAATATAAATATATCACCAAATGATAAAGTTAGGAAATGATTATAAATGTAAATGTTTGACTTTACATTAAAGGAAAAGGTTGTCAAATTGATTTTGACTTCTTAAGATATTTGTTCAAAATTGTTTGAAAAATAAAAATATCTTTTTCCTTTATTTCTTTATAAATTTCGGCCATACACTTAAATATAAGAGTTATATTATTCTTAGTTGCATTTATTGACTTAATTAAATATCTAATAAAGTGTTATTAAGATATTTATGCAAGTTGACTAAATGTAAAGTTAAATGAAATTGAAATGAAATTTGGTATATATGTATACACAATTTCGGCCAAGGGCATTTTTTGTCCTAAGTATAAATTGTTTTCATTTCACTTTCATTTAATAACCTAATTCACTTTGACATAAACTCCATTAATGAAAACAAAGGAAGCTTGTGAGAAAGAAAGAAGAAATCAAAGAAAGCTTGGTTTTTAGTAAGTTTCTTCAACTTACTATTAGAGAGGAAAATGTTCCTTAGGATCTAGGCTTTAACATATGATGTTCTTAGGTTATTTCTTTCTTTATTCTTTGTGTTTTTGATGATGGAAGTTTTGGTGAAAGTGTTGAGCATGTGTGATGAAGGAAGATTGTGACTATTGTAGTTATAAGCTTTCTTTTAAGGTTTTGGAAACCTTGTTGCTAATCTAGAGTTGTTGACCCACTCTTAGATGAACTATATTTGATCTTGAGTTGTTTCATTGTGTTGAGACTTTGATTGGATGGAAGAAACATGATTGAAGTAATTGATTTAACCAATTTGGTCTAATTTATCCAATTTGAAGAAATTGAAAAATTAGGGTTCATGACCAATTCCAAATTTGGGGGTTTTCATATATGTTGTGTATTTGGATGTGTATATGATGCATATAAAGTTTCATGTTCATTGGATTACATCTTGATGTGTTTTGATGCATGAAATGACAAAGTGCACAAAATGGCACTAATGTAGTGCATTCGGCCAAGTGAGTCAAATTTGGGGATTTGGTTGCTTTTGGTGTTTTGATGTTTTGAACATGCTAAGTTCATCTTAGAAATGATTTAGAATCATTCAAAATTGATTAGATCAATTTCGGACTAAAATGGACAAAATACCAATATAAGGGTAATTCGGTAAATTCACTTGAATATGATTCATTTGAATTTTATTTCATAATTTGATTATTGGATAATTAAATAAATATGTTTATTTAATTAATCCGAGAAAAAGTTTATTTAATTATCTTCCGCCGCTTCCGCTGCGTTACCGATATTCCCCCTTAAAACCCCTACACATACTACCAATGGAATTCTGATGGGGTCTATCCAGAGCGAAGCTGTTTCCCGTACCATCGGTAAAACACAACCTCCTATTACACTTGCATGAGTATCCTATACCCAAATATATGAGAACTATGTCGTTGTGCCCTCACAACACACACAAGTGTAATATTAGTCTTTTACGTATTTATCGATGTCCAATCTCGATAATACTCTGACTAGGGATATTTAATGATTTATCCTTCGTGGACTGATACTGTCTCATATCATTCTCTGTCCAGGAACAAATCATATGGACCTCTCATCATTTATACATCTAGGTGATCTAATCACAAATCATAAGAGTGCAATCTCCTTTGTCATATAGTTAATTTGTACAACAACACCATGATCTGTACAAATAGTGACGCTATGGGTCATAATTGTCCAACAATCTCCCACTTGGCCTATAGCCAGTCACTCGAGTGTTTGACACTCGAACTATATACGGTTGGCTCAAATTGCTGAGAAATGCTTTCGTCAGCGGATTTGCATGACTATCGTCTGATGCGATTTATTCGATCATCACATCACCGCGATGTATGATCCGAACGAATCAGATGATTATCGAAGTATGTATCTGGATCGTTGATGAGACCATTAATTCTTTAGCCTGTGCTCGAGCCTAGCTCAGCTTCTAACAGAATTATATCTAATCTAATTAGATTTGTTTATCGACCCAGAAGGCTTCTATTACCGCTTCAGCTGCAGCAATAACCCACATTTGTTGTTTATACGGTAACAGTATCTTGCTTGGAAGATTTCCAACTCACTGTACCGTTATTCAAACTGTATAGTACCGTTTGCGACTTATAGTCGTTTTATCGGTTTAGGAAACTTGCTACAGTGATCCTAGTCACTTCAAGTTCTCCATCTTCATAGACTAAGACAGCATCCTTAGTTCTCTAAGATACTAAGTTTGAGGCCCACATCATTAGAGTTTTGGAATGAATCCAAGAATGAATCTCTGTTTTGGAATGAATCCGGGAATGAATCTCAGTTTTGGAACGAATCCGGGAATGAATCCCAGTTTTGGAATGAATCCGGGAATGAATCTCAGTTTTGGAATGAATCCGAGAATGAATCTCAGCTTTGGAATGAATCCGGGAATGAATCTCAGTTTTGGAATGAATCCGGGAATGAATCTCAGTTTTGGAATGAATCCGGGAATGAATCTTAGTTTTGGAATGAGTCTCAGTTTTGGAATGAATCCGGGAATGAATCTCATTTTTGGAATGAATCCAGGAATGAATCCTAGGGTCAAGGCCCGCGCAGTCAGAGTTTTGGAATGAATCCTAGGGCCGAGGCCCACATCATTAGAATTTTTGAATGAATCCATGAATGAATCCTAGGGTCGAGGCCCGCGCAGTCAGAATTTTGGAATGAATCCTATGATCGAGGCCCACACAGTCAGAGTTTTGGAATGAATCCTAGGGCCGAGGCCCAAGTCACCAGCAGTTTTGGGATGCGTCCTAGGATCGAGGTCCGCTGCATCATCAACTCAGTTCAAAGCAGCAGACAAGTCAGGTGGCAGCTGGCGAGCCAGGTAAGTAAAAATTCATTGCATAACTTTGATAGGATTGTTCTTGTCACACACTGCACAAGTCCCATCAAAGTGGGGGCGACTGTAGGCACTGCATTTTTGCATATAAGACCCTATGATGAGTCTCAGTTGGAGACACTACATTTTAAGTCGAGGAAGTCGCGGGAAACGGACGTCGGAAGGGAATCGGGATTTTGTTAGATTTTATTCGCTTGTTTAGCTTTGGGCTCACTCGTTGGACCTCCGTTTTAAAGCACCTTTAGCCCAAAAACCACGCAAAGCACTTAACCTTGACCTAAAACCCCCGTAAGCCCACACACCACAAAGCATACCACCAAACCCACCAACCAAAGCCCACACACGCCCAAGCCTAGCACACACACGGCCAAGCCTAGCCCACACACGCTCAAGCCCATAAAACACATCCAAAATAATTAAAATGCATATTTAACACATGGGAAAATCAAAACAAATTAAATAAAATCTAAATAATTGCATACCTAATTAACATAAATCAAATATATGATATTCCTAATAAAACAAATCTCATGCCTAATTAACATAAATCAAATACAATCATACCAAGTTAGCACAAATTACCTTCCTAAAACAAAACAAATTAAATATTAGACTTTCCTTGTGAGACACTAATTGATTCCTTCCTTTTCAAACAAGGAGAAGCCCTAACCTTTGCCTATAAAAACAAAGCAATTACAACCCTTGAAGTCTCTCCAATTCACGCCCAATACACACAAACAACAAGAAGCAATTCTCTTCTCCTCTCCCTAGAATTTCACGCCCAATACAAGAACAAGAAGCAAAGACAATTCCCTCACTCTTCTCCCTTCACATTGCCGAGAACATCATCCCTCCAAGTCCCCCCATTGCCGTGCAAATTAACCCTTCATCAACCGAATACACACCCCTCAAAACAGTCCCCATTGCCGCAACAAAACACATCCCTAGAACCCCCGAAACAGTCCCCTAAAGCCACCAAAACTGCATCACCGAAACAGTCACAAAACCCCACTGTAACCACCGAAAACTGCACCCAAGACATCCCTTAATATTATCGAAAACAGCAGCCCCATACAGCCCCCACACCACCGAAAATAGTAGCCCAAACAGTGGCCTAAATCACCTAAAACAGTGAAAAAAAATGCACTTTAAAACCCCTAAATAACCGCATAAAACAGCAGCCCCCAGACCTCTTAAAAAAATGCAAAAACATTGGCCTTATACAGCAAAAACAGTGACTGAAAAATAGCAGTAAAAACAGCAGCGAAACGTTGGAAAACAGCAGCCCGAGCAGTGAAAACAGCGAGGAAAGATGCAAACCAGTGAACCAGAAAAGTTGCGGAGCGTTAGCCCTTCCGATCACCGTGTAACGCGAGTCCGAGAGTCGACGTAAAAGGTTAGAGCTGATGGCACTTTTTTATATATATTTTCATTCGTATTTTTATTATTTGTATGAGTATTGTGGAATGATGTGTGTTGTGGCCCTTGAATAAAATGGAAAATGTGTCGCCTCTTGTGGTATATAGGATGGAAACCCAGACGTAAACTCTGTAGCCAAATCCGAATGGACGGTAGTGCGGTCTGTACTTGGGATACAACTCCACGTACCACTCGAGCAAACGGCACATATTTCGATTTATTTTGTCTTGTTTGTTTATTATCCGTTATTTAATTTCTGCATGTTATTTGTTTTTTTAATGATGAGATAAAGCGCATAGGCTTAGTAAGTTGGATTAAAGGTCCTCCATTTCGAGGGGTTAAAATCTTTTACCACGATGCTTTGCCGCGCCAGATGATGTATATTCGGTTGAATGTAAGATGTGTTCAATCGGGTATACAAAGTCCGATATTGTTGTCTTTATTTTTTATATGCATTATGTTATTAGCGCATGGGCTTAGTAAGTTGGATTAAAGGTCCCCATGTTGAGGGGTTAAAATCCTTTACCACGATGCTTTGCCGCACCAGATGATGTATATTCGGTCGAATGTAAGATGTGTTCAATCGAGTATACGAAGTCTGATATTGTTGTCTTTAGTTTTATATGCATTATGTTATTAGTGCATGGGCTTAGTAAGTTGGATTAAAGGTCCTCCATGTCGAGGGGTTAAAAGCCTTTACCACGATGCTTTGCCGCGCCGGATAATGTATATTCGGTTGAATGTAAGACGTGTCCTGTCGGGGATACGAAGTCCAATATTGTTGTCTTTACTTTTATATGCATTATGATGTGATGCGCATGGGCTTAGTAAGTTGGATTAAAGGTCCTCTATTGGGAGGGATAAAAAGCCTACAATCTACCTTTACCACGATACTTCGCCACGCCTTTTATTTCGTTATTTGCTTTTCTTTGTATGTAATCTTCTTGCATAATCATGCATCATGTTGCATCGCGCATAGACAAATCAAGTTGGATTAAAGGTCCTCCACTTTGAGGGATAGAAAGCCTACGGGCTACCTTTGCCACGATGTTTTGCCGCGCCGAACAAAGTGCATTCGATTGAATGTGAGATACGTTCAATCGGACACTTGAAGTCCTATATAGATGTGGGCATATGTCGCATCTCTTTTCTTTCACTTCCATTAATTATCTTTCAAATCGCATCATGGCACGTTTATTTTGATGTACAATTGCCTATTTGGTTATTTCTTTGCATTATATACCTAATTGTTTCTCTTTATTACGTATGATTGTGCAACTGCCATTTGTTTGCATTTCCGTGTCCATGAATGTAATGTGCTTATGACATTGTATGCTTGCCGTATTTCAATTTATCTTTATGCATGCAAATTTGGACATAGATTGTATGCAAATAGGTTGTATGCAAATTTGGACATAGATTGTATGCAAATATGTTGTATTCAAATTTGGACATAGATTGTATGCAAATAGGTTGTATGCAAATTTGGACATAGATTATATGCAAATAGGTTGTATGCAAATATGAAAATGTGTTACATGTGAACTTAGATGAACTTTTGATTTATGCGTGCGAACTTAGAAATATAATACCCTTAGGAATATATGTTGCTAGACTCGATTAAATTATTGCACAAATCATTTTATTACAAGTGGCATAAGTAAGGGACCATTCCGAACCCAACGGTTTGAGGTCTTCCCTTGTGAGGGGTGAGTGCGGCCTTAAATCTTTGTCCCGGTTCACACCGGGTGGCGACTCCATGTTATTTCTCCGGTTTAGTTACCCCGTGGGTTATTCCGTACTCCCAACTAGGCCGCGAGCCTAGAACAGCGTCGCCGATTTTTGTGTCCTACACAGACCACTAAAAGCCAACAGTAAGGGGCCGAACACTTTATGATCGATAACCGACCACTCCAGACCGCATGGTCGGACATTATCAGATCGATAGCAGCATTCTCAGTTCAAAAGACCATTGTGACCGACCTCATGAAGACCGAGAATATGGCGAGATATGCTCCAGAAGATAAGACATCCTATTTTTACGGATAAAAAGATAAGATATCATACTTTCATGGGGAAAATTGATAAGTCAGTGTCCTAATAGGATAAAGGAAGTGAAGGTAGTTTCGACTAAGAATTCTTATTGAAAAAGGCAAACTGTTTCTTTGCTATTATAAATAGGAGGGGAAAACGTGCTTGTAAGGGGGAGTTGAGAAGAGAACAAGAGAGAATTAAACTTGTAAACACAAAACAGATCAGAGAAACATATTTCGGTAATAAAACATCGTCTGTTCTGTGCCCGTGGATGTAAGTTGGATCTGATCCGTCAAACCACGTTAAATCTCTTTGTTGATTGGTGAATTTACTTGTCTTTTGCCAAATTTACTTTTGGTTTCCCATAAACAAAACAAATTCACAGTTGAAGAAGGATTGTCTGGGGAGTTAAAAAAAAACCCTTATTGCCTCTGAGACCAAAATCAGCCGTCAACAAATAATAATAATAATAATTCATATAATTATATATAATAAATTCATACTATTATTAAATTAAAAACACAAAATTTAACAACACCACTCTCCATTATATCATAAAAAAAAGTTTCCATATAATACCTAATATGTTTTCGTAGTTTTCTAACCGAAATGAGGAAATATTTCTTTCAGCATTAAGTGTGTTTTGGAGAATCAATCTATTGTACAACCAATTGCCCTCAAATTTGTCACAACAAGATTTTCATTGAATTTATTATATATGGTTAAAAGTAACGGAGTGGGCAACTCAAAATGAATTTTTAACACACTACCTCCCTTAATACCTTGGGTGGCAAGCTTTAGTAACATGGTTGAAAACCAACTCTTATGCCCTTACGGTAAGTGAATTTATTATATTATTTCACCATTCATTTAGTGAATACACATCATTTTGGATAAAACCTTATATACAATTTAAAATGACTAGTATTACTTTTCGAGTTTTATACAAATAGAAATGAAAAATTAAAAATCAAACGTTAAAGGTTGAATCCAATATAATACGATGCTGTAAGAGTATGACAATATTTATTTATAATATGTATAAATTTAATAAACCGAGAAACATAAATTTTGTTGCAATTTTTTTTTAACGCATTAAAATTTTGTCATTAAAATATGATTAATTACACTATTTACTATTGTCACTATATATTATATATTTTGAAGGTATTTCAAAATAGTGTTAGTGTTATTCCCTAACAACTTCTTATAATATGTAAACGTTGAAATAAATAAAATTAAACATTTTTATTTAAGATTTTACAAACTATAAACTATAAATTATCATGAAACCTCTTGAATGGATGATGGTGCCCACCTCAAAATCCATCCAATTGGGCCTTGTGTATGTACGTGGGCTTGGCCTGTTTTTATTGAAATCTTTATACTGTATCATAAAAGCAGGCTTTCTAGCCTGACTCCCTTTAATTAGTGGAGATTAAGTGTATATAATTTTTTGTTCTGTTTATTTCTCCTTAATGTCGATTTATTATTCCTGAATATCTATGTAAGTTTAATGATTATAATATTGATGACATTAGACATAATAAGTTTAATGATTATAGTATTGATGGCATTGGACATAGCGTAATAGGCTTTGTAGTCTAACTCTCTTTAATTGGTGGAGATTAATGTGCATAGTCAATTGTTCTATTTATTTCTCTTGGATGTCTATTGATTATTCCTGAACATCTATGTAAGTTTAATGATTATAGTATTGATGACATTGGACATAGTGTTATAATCATTTATTTGGTTCTGTTAACTATTCCCTTAAATTGCTACTCTATTTCCATCGTGCATACAAGCTATTTGTAACATCCCCAATCCGCAGATGTTACCGGCAGAGAATAGACCGTCCTATCCCCATGAGCCTCTGACTCCCTGACATCTGCTAATCTCATTTCGTATATAAATTCATGCATGGGACCGTTGCCCAACTCACCAACATAAATGCATAATACTTTTCATTCTAAATACTTAAATATATTACACGTTATAACAATGTCAATGAACACTTATAATGTAGTACATATGTAATCTTTACTATATACATATATGATACATAACGTATCTTGATTCTGACTGAACTGAACTCTATCTCTGACTTGACTTGGTGGACCAACTCCCTAGTGACTGCCATCAGTATCCATCATCTCGAGCTCGTTTTCCAGGTAAACCTGCAAAATAAAGAAATTGGGAGGGGGGTTAGATCGTTTGAACGATCAAAGTGAGTGGACAGTTAAAATAAAAATAAGAATTCAAATACCTTTTTCTTTTAAAGATCCATGGTTCTATAACCAGATTTATCTCAAGTCATCTCTTTTGAAATTTCTTTCCTTATTTGTAACCACTTTCTTTCTGGAAATCTTTTCCGAAAACTATTTCCGTCTGAAATTTCTGAAAACTCTCATAACATAGTTTCTTATGAAAATTCTTTCTTGAAATCATCTTTTCTGTCAAACTGTCTCTGAAAAATATGTTTCTGGAAAATCTTGATAAGAAAATCTGCTTAAAAACAAGACGCATGTGGGAGTTACGTATCGCCGCCCCCCATACGCCTAACTAGAGCCAGGAGTGCAGATCCATGACATTGAAGAGTTATGTATCGCTGTCCCCCAAAGCATGCCACTACTTGTCCCCGAACTAGGGTCTAGGGATATTACGTATCGCCGTTCCCCTAGTCCTGATATCGGGTGGTCTGAGGACATTATGTATGACGTCCCCCAAGCCACAATTCTAGAGCCGGGGTACAGATCTACGCTACCCTTCAGTCTCTGAATCTAGGATCTAGGGGCATCTGTCATCCCTAGTCCTGAACTGCATGTGCACACAATATCTGAATCCGTCAATTCCATATATGGGTCAAGTTACATACTGAGGTGGGTTTTTCCCTAATGTCTCTGAAAATCAAATCCATATCATACTTTTAAAACCATGATTTCTCAAAGCATTTTCATTTACAAAATAATTGAAAATAAATATGGCTAACGCCTGTAGACAACAGAACTTGACGACGCTGTTCTAGGCTCGCGGCCTAGTTGGGAAGTACGAAATAACATGGATTCGCCACCCGGTGTGAACCGGGACAAAGGTTTAAGGCCGCACTCACCCATCGCAAGGGAAGACCTCAAACCGTTGGGTTCGGAATGGTCCCTTACTTATGTCACTTGTGATGATATGATTTGTGCAATTAATCAACCGAGTCTACTCAATAATCATGCTCAATGGTACTTAGATCTAACATGCTTTCATCCAAAAACAACTCCACGCAATATAACACAACGAGCATATTGAACCATTAAACCAAAGTAAACAAATAACTAATTAGACATAAATATAAACTAAACGAAACATCATGCATAACGAAATGAAGAAACAACATGCCTAAATAACACAACCATGCTTTGAAAATTAAATAACAAGACTAAATTAAATCATGCTTAAAATAATAAATAAACGGCCTAGAACTATGACATGCTCAAATACAAATTTGGATGAGACGAGATACGTGTATCTTAAGTGGTACGTGGCGTTGTATCCCGAGTGCATACCATACTACCGTCCATTCGGAATCGGCTACGGAATTTACGTCCGGGTTTCCATCCGATATACCACGAAAGGGAACACATATCCCGCTCATCCAACAATCACATCATGCGACTCTCATGCGATAATATTCAAATTAAATAAAATAAACGAAAGATAATGAATAAAAGGGTGCCCTCAGGTCTAACCTCTTTTGTCGTTCCTCGAAAGCGCGTTACACGGCCGTCGGAAGGATTGATACTCCGCAACTTTTCTGGTTCACTAATCCATCGATTTTCCTCACGGTTTCACTGCTCGGGTTGTTGTTTTCACTCCGTTTCTCTACTGTTTTGAGGGTATTTTATGGTTACTGTTTCAGGTCTATTAGCCTACTGTTTTGGGGACTGTTTTCAGAGATTTGGGGACTGTTTTTGGGGTGTATTTCAGGTGCACTTTTGAGTGTTTAAGCTACTGTTCTGGGTGTGTTTTGGAGCAGTTCTCAGGGGCTATTTGCGCGGCAATTCACCGGCAGTGCAGTGGGGTTTTTGCGGCAGTTTGAAGGGCTGAACAAGGAGAGCAGTTTTGGGTGTGCAATCGGTGATGCTTTGCGGTATTTCTGGAGGGTTTATGGTGCGGCTGTTTTGGGTGTTTATGCGTTTGATTTAGGCAGTGTGTGAGGGCTGGTGCGTGGCATTGAGAGGTGCAGTAACGTGCTAATGGGTTTAAGGGGGGCTGGTACGTGCGGATGGCTTGCGCAGGGTGAGTAGGTCTTTGTGGCGTTGGTGTGGCGTGATCTTGTGGCTGTGATGCGTGAGTGGGGCTTGGCAGATGGCGTGAAAGACTTGTTAGTGGAGCAGGCTTGATAGACGTGGCTTCAACGTGAGTGGAAGGTATGGTTTTAGCCGTGAGTAGGTAGGCTGTGAAGGTTGGTTTCGTGAATGAAGGGTCAGTTGCGTTGATGCTTATAGGGTTTGCTATTATGAAGAATTAAGGGGGCTGTTGAAGGGCGAGAGCTGAGGCTGTTGGTTCAGGCGCGCAGATGAGGGCTTATGCGTGGAGAGGCAGTTGTGGGTGTTTGAGTGGTGCGCTCAAGGCCAATGCGGCAGGCTGTGAGTGTAGCGTGGACGTGGGGCAATGCGTGAGAGCAGTGGCGTGAAGGTAGTGAGGGTAAGCAAGCGTGGATGTGTTTTTTTTTGTTTGTTTTTATTTTTTGTGAGTTTCAGCTAGCCAGGGTTTAGATGTGTGGGTTAAGGGTTCTTTTTATAGGCCAAGGGAGGGGTTTTACCTTGTTGGGGAAGGAATATGATTTGTGTATTAATTGGGGATATCTTTTAATTTAGTATGTGATAAGGAAATCTTTTAATTAAGGGAAGTGATTTGATTTATTCTTTTTAGTTAAGGATATGATTTATTTAAATTGGTAGGTGATTTAATTAAATTAGGAATGTGTTTTATTTAAATTAGGAATTTAATTTAATTAGATTTTAATTTAATTTCAAGTTTAATTTAATGGTGAATGTGATTTAATTTAATTGATTTTATTTAATTAGTGACATGTATTTTAAATGTTTTAATTATTTAATTTGTGATTTAATGGGTTTGGTGTGTTTTAAAACAGAGGTCCAACAAGCAACCGAAGCCAAACAACGAGGTTAAATCCAACGAAAATTCCATTTTCCAACTTTACCCTTCCAAAGTCCGTTTCCCGCGACTTTCATGACTAAAGAGGTAGTTGCCTCCATACGAGACTCATCATTGGGCTAGTGTGTAAAAATGCAATGCCTACAGTCGCCCCCACTTTGATGGGACTTGTGCAGTGTGTGACAATGACAATCCTATCAAAGTACGTGCAATGCATTTTCACTTACCTGGCTCGCCAGCTGTCACCTGGTCTGCCTGCTGTGCTGAGTTGATAATGGTAAACCCCGTACCTAGGGCGTCGCGGTTGCGTCTCCATACCTAGAGTGCCGCAGTGATGATGTTGGTTGTCTGAGTGCTAACCCCATACCTAGGGTGTCGCAGTGACGCCTCCGTACCTAGAGTGCCACAAATGTCTGAATAGTCCACATGCCGTACCTGGCGTGCTAACCCCGTACCTAGGGCGTCGCTGTGGTCTGAATGCTAACCCCGTACCTAGGGTGTCGCGGTGACGTCTCCGTACCTAGAGAGCCACAAATGTCTGAATAGTCCACATATCGTACCTGGCGTGCTAACCCCCGTACCTAGGGCGTCGCTGTGGTCTGAATGCTAACCCCGTACCTAAGGTGTCGCAGTGACGTCTCCGTACCTAGAGAGCCACAAATGTCTGAGTAGTCCACATGCCGTACCTGGCGTGCTAACCCCGTACCTAGGGCGTCGCTGTGGTCTGAATGCTAACCCCATACTTAGGGTGTCGCAGTGACGTCTCCGTACTTAGAGAGCCACAAATGTCTGAGTGCTAACCCCGTACCTAGGGTGTCGCAGTGACGCCTCCGTACCTAGAGTGCCACAATGTCTGAATGCTAACCCCGTACCTAGGGTGTCGCAGTGACGTCTCCGTACCTAGAGAGCCACAAATGTCTGAGTGCTAACCCCGTACCTAGGGTGTCGCGGTGACGTCTCCGTACCTAGAGAGCCACAAATGTTTGAATGCAAACCCCGTACCTAGGGTGTCGCGGTGACGTCTCCGTACCTAGAGAGCCACAAATGTCTGAATGCTAACCCCGTACCTAGGGTGTTGCAGTTTGTGATATCTCCATACCCGGAGTGCCGTATCTGGCTTATCTGATACTGATGTCTCCATACCCGGAGTGCCGTACCTGGCTGATCTGATACTGATGTCTCCATACCCGGAGTGCCATACCTGGAAAAAAAACTGATGCTGATAATGATGTGGGCCTCGCCCCCAGAGTGCCATACCCGGCGTGTCATTCTCGGCGTGTCCATTCTCGGACTATATCTCCATTCTCGGAGTGCCATTCCCGGCGTGCCATTCTCGGAGTGCTCATTCTTGAGCTGTCCATTCCCGGACTATATCTCCATTCTCGGAGTGCTATTCCCGGCGTGCCATTCTCGACGTGCTCATTCTTGAGCTGTGCTCTATTCTCGGAGTGCCATTCTCGGCTTGTTCATTCTCGAACTCTAATCCATTCTCGGATTACCATTCCCGGCTTGTTCATTCTCGAACTCTGATCCATTCTTGGATTACCATTCTCGGCTAGTTCATTCTCGAACTCTGGTCCATTCTCGAATTACCATACCTAGCAGAACTGATCTGATATCTCCATACCCGTAGT
This sequence comes from Zanthoxylum bungeanum, assembly GCA_019454045.1. Lineage (NCBI taxonomy): Eukaryota > Viridiplantae > Streptophyta > Magnoliopsida > Sapindales > Rutaceae > Zanthoxylum > Zanthoxylum bungeanum. The sequence goes on from SKCR01036141.1 coordinate 143,644, forward strand.
GCCGTACCTAGCTGAGCTGATCTGATATCTCCATACCCGAAGTGCCGTACCTGGCAGAACTGATGTGATATCTCTATATCCAAAGTGCCGTACCTCGCAGAACTGATGTGATATCTCTATATCTTGAGTACCGTACCTGGCAGAACTGATACTGAACGAATGTGGGCCTCGCCCCCAGAATGCCATACCCGACGGAACTAATACTGAACCAATGTGGGCCTCGCCCCCAGAATGCCACACCCGACAGAAATAATATTGAACCAATGTGGGCCTCGCCCCCAGAATGCCATACCCGGCAGAACTAATACTGAACCAATGTGGGCCTCGCCCCCAGAATGCCATACCCGGCAGAACTAATACTGAACCAATGTGGGCCTCGCCCCCAGAATGCCATACCCGGCAGAACTAATACTGAACCAATGTGGGCCTCGCCCCCAGAATGCCATACCCGGCAGAACTAATACTGAACCAATGTGGGCCTCGCCCCAGAATGTCATACCCAGCAGAACTAATACTGAACCAATGTGGGCCTCGCCCCCAGAATGCCATACCCGGCTAAACTGATGCTGATAATAATGTGGGCCTCGCCCCCAGAGTGCCATACCCGGCAAAACTGATGCTGATAATAATTTGGGCCTTGCCCTATGATTCATTCCTGGATTCATTCCAAAACTCTAATAGCGTGGGCCTCGGCCCTAGGATTCATTCTCGGATTCTTTCTAAATTTTGACGACGTGGGCCTCGGCCCTCAGATTCATTACCTAGGTTCATTCCAAATTCTGACAACGTGGGCCTCGGCCCTAAGATTCATTCCCGATGTTGCTGACAATGTGGGCCTCGACCCTGGGATTCATTCCCGGATTCTACTGATGTGGGCCTCAACCCTGAGATTCATTCCCGGATTCATTCCAAAACTCTGCTGATGTGGGCCTCGACCCTGAGATTCATTTCAAAACTCTGCTAATGTGGGCCTTGACCCCAGGACTCATCTCCAAACTGAAACAGATATGGGCCTCAACCCTGGGATTCATCCCCAAAATCGAAACTGATATGGGCTTCAACCCTGGGACTCATCCCCAAAACTACTACTCATATGTTGCTGAATCTGGTTGGCTTGTCTTTGCCGCCTTCTCTTTTTCTTCTTTGAAATCTGTGAGTACAAAACAAAACAAACACAAAAAAGAATGCAAAATATGTTACGTGTATGCATGCATACATGAATGAATTTCCTATTCTACTGGGTTAGGTCTTCTGCCAGTTCTCCAGGTGATTGCTCAGTCCCTGATTCGCGATATGGGAGACTGGTCGCCCCCAGTCTTGGTTTACCTTTTTTCTCTATTGTTTGCACTTGGTCAAGATAAACCACATGGTGGGGCCTTCCATATCATCATTCTATGTCACATGCTACGAAATAGTCCCAATAGTTATACATATCATTGTCCTCAAAGAATGCTCAGTAATGAAACCAGAGAACCTTCAAAACATTCGATGCAACTCAAATCCAAGTCTTTGAACAAATGATCTATGCCAGACTCAAAGTGTGTGTGTGCAAATGTTCTTTCACAACTTAATCCTTAGGTAAGCTAACTCGATGATCCCGATGGGTCAAACCAACCTAGATGTCTCAATTATGCCTGCAATTGCTTTTTTGTGCTCAATGTGGTATGGTTTTCTTTCTCTTTTGTCTCTTTCTTTTTCTTTTCATTTTGAACTTCTTTTCTCTTTTCTTTTTTTTTTCCTTTTTTTTTCCTTTTTTTTTTCTTTTTTTTTTCAACACATCTACCCTTTAAGGTAGCATTTCTCCTCATGGTGGTCCTAATACTCGCCCATGGGTAGCTTCACGCTTATCAGTTATAGGTGGTTCAATTCTTTTCTTTAGAGACTTTTCTTTCATTTTCAACCATACCACACATCATAACATAAGCAAATCAAGATAGACATCTAAGCAAACGGTCATTCACCGACCTACAATTTCTTCAACTAGTCACTTTGCTAACTACTCAAGTTTTCACTGTTAAGAACCATAATCAAGTGCTTACGAGTCTAACATAGATCAATCACTCAAAGTATCAGATAAAAGCACATCAAGAGTTTATCGTTTCTAAAGTTTTACTCTAAAGCAATCAATTTCATCATCGGACTTATGTCTAACTATCAAAGACTAAAAACAAACAACAATTCTTTTATTTTTTTCTTTTCTTTTCCTTTTTTCTTTTTTTTTTCCTTTTTTTTTTCTTCCTTTTTTTTCTTTTCTTTTTGAAGGCCCCTCATGGTCTTTCTATCCTTGCAGTAAAGTTCTTTGTTTCTCGATTTCCTTTTTCCCGATGTCAATGTTTGCTAAACTCTTCTTTGACAAGTCTCATTTTCCTAACCCAACGGATATCTATGATGGCTTTTAAGACACGGAGGGTTAACATGATGCGTGAATGCATGAGATGTATGAGACATAATATGCATGGGGTTATCAAAAGCATAAAGGGTGGCCCCAATAGGTCATGCAACTATGGTTCACATGTGGGTTTACGGGAGTGTGGAAAAAGGCTCTCGTTTGACGAAGGATTACCCACAACTAGGACTCTCAACTCAAGGGTTCGAGCGACCAAGTGAGTGCTCCTTTTTTATACCATACGATACGTGCCAATGAGTTACAGTGTGTGACTAACTGTCGAATGGATTTCCCGTTGTAGATTCCTCAGAGGGAGGGTGAAGCGAGGCTCTCTTAAGTACCCAAACCCCTTAGGCTCTTATCGCTTGGTGTCAGGAATAAACAACGAGTCCTCCAAACTAGTCTGTCATGACGAGCTACAAGTAATGATTATCTCGGTGTCTTAACAACTTTTCCTTATAAAAAGGTAGGGAGTGAAGGAAGACATCGAACCATTACATAGCCTTAAAAATGCCTTTGATTACACCTCTTTCAACTCACTATAGAAATGGTCAACTAAAGCACAAATCATACACATCACAAGACATGATTTCGAGGCCAATTCTCTAAATCCCCCGTGGAGTCGCCAAACTGTAGACAACAGAACTTGACGACGCTGTTCTAGGCTCGCGGTCAAGTTGGGAAGTACGAAATAACATGAAGTCGCCACCCGGTGTGAACCGGGACAAAGGTTTAAGGCCGCACTCACCCCTCGCAGGGAAGACCTCAAACCGTTGGGTTCAGAATGGTCCCTTACTTATGTCACTTGTGATGATATGATTTGTGCAATTAATCAACCGAGTCTACTCAATAATCATGCTCAATGGTACTTAGATCTAACATGCTTTCATCCAAACAACTCCACGCAATATAACACAACGAGCATATTGAACCATTAAACCAAAGTAAACAAATAACTAATTAGACATAAATATAAACTAAACGAAACATCATGCATAAAGAATGAAGAAACAACATGCCTAAATAACACAACCATGCTTTGAAAATTAAATACAAGACTAAATTAAATCATGCTTAAAATAATAAATAAACGGCCTAGAACTATGACATGCTCAAATACAAATTTGGATGAGACGAGATACGTGTATCTTAAGTGGTACGTGGCGTTGTATCCCGAGTGCAGACCATACTACAGTCCATTCGGAATCGGCTACGGAATTTACGTCCGGGTTTCCATCCGATATACCACGAAAGGGAACACATATCCCGCTCATCCAACAATCACATCATGCGACTCTCATGCGATAATATTCAAATTAAATAAAATAAACGAAAGATAATGAATAAAAGGGTGCCCTCAGGTCTAACCTTTTGTCGTTCCTCGAAAGCGCGTTACACGGCCGTCGGAAGGATTGATACTCCGCAACTTTTCTGGTTCACTAATCCATCGATTTTCCTCGCGGTTTCACTGCTCGGTTGTTGTTTTCACTCCGTTTCTCTACTGTTTTGAGGGTATTTTATGGTTACTGTTTCAGGTCTATTAGCCTACTGTTTTGGGGACTGTTTTCAGAGATTTGGGGACTATTTTGGGTGTATTTCAGGTGCACTTTTGAGTGTTTAAGCTACTGTTCTGGGTGTGTTTTGGAGCAGTTCTCAGGGGCTATTTGCGCGGCAATTCACCGGCAGTGCAGTGGGGTTTTTGCGGCAGTTTGAAGGGCTGAACAAGAAGCAATTTTAGGTGTGCAATCGGTGATGCTTTGCGGTAGTTCTGGAGGGTTTATGGTGCGGCTGTTTTGGTGTTTATGCGTTTGATTTAGGCAGTGTGTGAGGGCTGGTGCGTGGCATTGAGAGGTGCAGTAACGTGCTAATGGGTTTAAGGGGGGCTGGTACGTGCTGGATGGCTTGCGCAAGGTGAGTAGGTCTTTGTGGCGTTGGTGTGGCGTGATCTTATGGCTGTGATGCGTGAGTGGGGCTTGGCAGATGGCGTGAAAGACTTGTTAGTGGAGCAGGCTTGATAGACGTGGCTTCAACGTGAGTGGAAGGTGTGGTTTTAGCCGTGAGTAGGTAGGCTGTGAAGGTTGGTTTCGTGAATGAAGGGTCAGTTGCGTTGATGCTTATAGGGTTTGCTATTATGAAGAATTAAGGGGGCTGTTGAAGGGCGAGAGCTGAGGCTGTTGGTTCAGGCGCGCAGATGAGGGCTTATGCGTGGAGAGGCAGTTTGTGGGTGTTTGAGTGGTGCGCTCAAGGCCAATGCGGCAGGCTGTGAGTGTAGCGTGGACGTGGGGCAATGCGTGAGAGCAGTGGCGTGAAGGTAGTGAGGGTAAGCAAACGTGGAGGTGTTTTCTTTTTGTTTGTTTTTATTTTTTGTGAGTTTCAGCTAGCCAGGGTTTAGATGTGTGGGTTAAGGGTTCTTTTTATAGGCCAAGGGAGGGGTTTTACCTTGTTGGGGAAGGAATATGATTTGTGTATTAATTGGGGATATCTTTTAATTTAGTATGTGATAAGGAAATCTTTTAATTAAGGGAAGTGATTTGATTTATTCTTTTTAGTTAAGGATATGATTTATTTAAATTGGTAGGTGATTTAATTAAATTAGGAATGTGTTTTATTTAAATTAGGAATTTATTTAATTAGATTTTAATTTAATTTCAAGTTTAATTTAATTGGTGAATGTGATTTAATTTAATTGATTTTAATTTAATTAGTGACATGTATTTTAAATGTTTTAATTATTTAATTTGTGATTTAATGGGTTTGGTGTGTTTTAAAACAGAGGTCCAACAAGCAACCCGAAGCCAAACAACGAGGTTAAATCCAACGAAAATTCCATTTTCCAACTTTACCCTTCCAACGTCCATTTCCCGCGACTTTCATGACTAAAGAGGTAGTTGCCTCCATACGAGACTCATCATTGGGCTAGTGTGTAAAAATGCAATGCCTACAACGCCTTAAGTGCTCAAAAGTAAGTCTTAACTCAAAATAAATCAGTAAATATTAGTGAGAGAAAAATGATCCACTCACAGTTTTGAAATTTGGCTGGCAGTACTAAACTTCAGCATATGAGATTACGGTTCCTGTAGTGATCTATAATTGGTAACTTAATCAACACATAAGTCGCATAATATGCTTTGAAACTATTGTCACTACATGACATACTATACTTGTGACATGACAAATTATGTGTAAAAGAGTCGATACGAGACCCTAAGGATGGCCCATAACATTTAGAGTTGAAATTGAAAAGGTTGAACTAATTTCGGAAATTTGGCCTCGCGTTGCAACGCGGGCCATTTGGCGTCGCGACGCTCACTAATTCAGAACCGAGGAAGTGCCTTTATTTGCTCCGCGTCGTGACGTCCCCATATGCGAACTCGAGGCATAGAGCCTCTGATCATCATGCGTCACGATGCCAAAAGCATAACGTCACTACGCTAGCTCAAATCCAGGGCTTATCTACCCCCTTCAATGATATAGCCCCAAGGCAACCCAACTCCATCACTCCAACAATATCACATAAGTAATTCTTTAAACCTCAACATTAGTTAAAACCCATCTTATATCATCAACTCAAACCCCAACCATTGTGTAATATCATTAATCACAATGCATAATTTCCTAACACATCCATATACTTATAGACCTCATTCAATGCTAATACTACATGACACTTCTCAAATACATGCCAACAATTTTATTAGTGCCAAATCAAGCAATTTCCATTGCTAGGGTATGCTAGTTGCAAAATGGGCTTTCCTTTTACAAACTTAAACTGAAAAAATGAGGAGATTGAAAGAGAAAATGAAACTTTCCAAGCTTGGAAACATGCCAGGATGGATCAAAATGCCTTGAAAATGAAGACAAAAATGAGAGAAGAAAATTCCCTCATTTCCTTGGCTCTTCACGTTTTTTTGGTGTGCGAGAGAGAGTGTGAATAATGTTCTATTATAGACAAAATAGGCTGATTTTTGTGATGGAATGGATGGTTAGGATTGTGCAACCTCACCTTAATCTAGACCATTCACGAATTCTACTGTAGCAGCCATGCCAATCTCAATATTTAACATGCTTCTTGTTGGACAATTATGACTTATAGCGTCACTGTTTGTAAAAGACATTGTGGTTTTTGTACAAATTAACTATGTGACAATGGAAATTGCTTTTTATCATTTTGTAATTAGATTACTTGAATATATAAATGATAATAGTCCTTATGATTAGTTCCGGATTATAAGATATGAGACCGTATCAATCCACAAAGGTTTAATCATTAAATATCCCTAGCCGTAGTATTATCGAGACTGGACATTGATAATGCGGAATAGACTAGTATTGTACTTGTGCGCATTGTGGGAGCATAACGACATAGTTCTCATATATTTAAGTATTGGATACTTATGCAAGTGTAATAGGATGTGTGTTTACCGATGGTACGGGAACAGCTTCGCCTGGATAGACCCCTCGGAATCCAATTGGTAGTATGACTATGTGTCTATGGGAATCCGATTCAGGGTAGGTGTATTTGGTCTTAACCTGAGACTTGCATCGCTAATACTTGCGACAATCAATACGCTTTGATTTTGGTCATCCGGGACTTTAACAGGTTATGTGTACGCCTCTTCTGGGTTTATTGAGAATCATAGTGTATTGGGTGTGATGTCAAGACAGAAGTATCACTTCAGTCATATGGAGATGATGATCACTCAGAGATACAAAACTGGTTCTCTATTATGTTGCCACTATCGGGATAATATGACAAGGTCATGATTATCCGATTATAGAGACTAGTTGCATGTGATCTAATATATGCTTCGTACGGGGCAGACACTATTCCAGCCCCAGGCCTTGCATGTGACATCCGATACTGGATCGTAATACGCAATACTACGTATACTACGCCTGACATAGATGATATATTCCTTAAAGAATATTTCTGGAGAATTGGGTAGGCACGGTGCTTTGCTAGAAGCCAACCATGTCTTGTAAATCAGTAAGAACGTGGTACTGGGTACGCACGTGTTCGGATAGTCCGACAATCGAATTTACTGCCAACATATCCAGAGATCTCATAGGTCGCTTCCCAAAGATTCACCGATGACGTATGACTCGAACATAATTAATCTGGAATTAATTAGAAGAGAGAGAAAATTAATCTGAGATTAATTAGAAGAGAGAGAAAATTAATCTGGGATTAATTACGGCGAAAATTTATCTAGGATAAAATTCGATTAAAAGAGAGATAACGATTAATTTGGAATTAATCGATTAAAATAATATATTCGATATATTAAATGAAATTAGATTTCATAACGGAATTAAAATTGAATTTTAATTCGGGCGAACGAATTGATTTAGAATTAATTCGCGAATGACTTTAATAGTAATTTTGCTAGGCATAATTATTTAATTAAATTTGATTTAATTAAGTCACAACGGAAAATTCGTTAATTCGAAATTAACGAACCCGAGCCCGGGATGTGTTTGCGGGCCCAATCGGATTTTAAATCAAGTGGGGCCAATCACTTGTCATATCACCTAGTCAACTTTATCAACTTTTGGTTGATAGAAGTTGGTGGGATTTTTTTGGTAACATGTTTCTTACACAAGTGTGAAAGGCATGAGTGACATTTACCAAACATTTGAGATTTGGTATATCATTATTTTGTTTTCGGAAAATAAAAAATAACAAGTCAACACTCATCCTCTTCTCTTTTTTCATTTTCACGCCAAAACACTCTCCCCCTCTTCCTCTTGGCTTGGCCGAGAATCACAAAGAACACAAGGGGATTTTGTTGCAAAATCTCCATTGCTAGCACATCAAAGAATCATATAAAGGTGATAAGGAAACTATTCCCAAGAGTTTGGAATTCACTCATCAAAGCTTGGAGCTCAACATAAAACTTCAAAGAAAGCTTGGAGCACTACACAAGGAGCAAAAGTTTTGAACTTTCCATCTATATCCAACCGAGCATTGTAAGTATTTTCCGCTAACTTCTTTGCATATTCAGACTTCTATTATGCTTAAATGATCTTGGGATTGATCTTAAAGACCCAACAATGGTATCAGAGCCTATTTAAGCATGAAATTGAATTAGGGTTCTTAATCTTGAATTTAGGTATTTTTGATTTGAGCATGATTTAATCAAATTGTATTTTTGTTTAGAGTTATGCATGATCAATTTTATGAAAAATTAATTGGATTAATTTTCCCCAAATCTATAGGCTTGGCCGAATGATATAGGTACTCTAAGCTCATGGTGATTTTGAAATTTTAGACCATTGGATGAGTTTAAAATGAATGGATAAATTGATTTGTGATTTAATTGGATTGAAATCAAAAGTAATGAAAAATTACCATGATTGCCGTGGGCTTGTATGAGAATGTTGGGATTGATTTTGCTTCAATAATGTTGGACATGTATTGAAAATAATAAAGCATGATTAATTATGTAAATTGGTATTTTAGAAATGTTAATTTAAATAATTAATTATGGTTATACACTTTAATTAATTAAATTGTGATATTTGGAATATTAGAATTTATTTAATTAGGCTTAATTTGGAATTGAGCAAAAATTGTTGTATTTGAGCCTAATGGGCTTGGTTGGGCCAAGTTGGTTTAGGACAATCGGATTAGATTCAAATTGGGCCTTAAACGATTCCATTAAGTCCAAATATAATAAATGGGCCTTTTAAAATTTAATTGGGCCTAACAGGCCGAAATTAATTTTATGACAAATAGGGTGATTCCTTTATTGGGCCTTGGCATTTGGGTTTGACCCATATTGGCCAAAGCCCATGCCTTAAGAAATTAATTGAAAGCCCATTGGACTTTAATTAATTCGACATTGGATGTTAATTGGGCTTTGAGACCCATTAAGATTAGATTTGAAATCTAAGTCGTAAAGGCACATTAAAAGTGTAACTATTTAATTTGGAATTAAATAAGAATTAGTATTGAATACAAATTAAATTGGATTTAAAATTATAGTTCGGTATAATTCAAGAATACGCACTTTGAGTACTTATTCTTAAAACGAGTTGGACTCGCGCAAATCAAATCGTTGTTTGAACATTGGATGATCACTTAATTCAAAGATTAATTAATTGGATTAGATTGATTAAATAACATGCTTTGTGTGAATACATGGATGTATTGTATGAATAATGTATATCAGATGGATATTAGATGGGTGAGGGCAATTTTGGAAATTATTGTAATAAATTTAGAATTTATTAATTGGACCTGCGTGTCCAGCCTTTATCTCTCGATTCTTTGTAATTCTCTTCTCACAAATTCCCCTCAATGTAATGAGGTTTCTTTATTATATTATGTAATGGGTAGAAGTTAGAATAATGTAGCCGGTGAGAGGAATGAAATGAGTGATTGTTCTAGGAACAATTTGTGAAATATCCATCCGCATATCAATATTAATTTATTTATCGCGCCTTATTATGCTTTTAGAATGCATGCTTAAGGGTGTATGATGAGACCTAATCAAAGATAGTTAATTGGTTGCCAATTACGCGAAAAACCCTCAACAAATATTAAGCGTTTTACTTCTATTGCGTGATTCAATCTCAAGATCCAAGATTGGCATTGGTTTGTTGGCCAAAGTCAAGACCTTTGTCCATCGCAGATGTGTATGAATCATGAAGGCTTTGTTCCATATCGCATGTCTTGGCCAAGTTGTGATTTGTTGGCCAAAGTCAAGATCACTTCTTGTTCATCGACATCGATTCGAAGCTTTCCAAAGTCAATGGGTCCCGCTTAATTGGAATCATTAAGCTTGTTGAGCCAAAGCCAAGGCTTAGTTGATTCAGAGGAAAAAGGTTAGGAAAATATATTGGATATATGTATATATGTTTCGGACTTAGATGTCCACCTACCGGATCTTGGAATTGGATGAGATCCAATTGATCTTAGAGATCTACCTAGTTAAATATCATACAGCTTGTTGGCCAAAGTCAAGGTTGTGTGTTATTTAACGGGATCCTAGCCCACTGGGAAACTAGGTTTCCCGAGTACTCAACAGAAGGTTAGAGGCTCGCCGAAAAATAGTGGGAGGCCAATATTGAATTTGCAATTTCGTTCAAATACTTTCCAAATACGCGCTTTCAAATTATTTCGTCAATTATATATATTTATTAGTTGGACTAATATTTTATTATTTTTCTTGTAACAGTTGGACTGTACCCAAATATCGTTAATTGAATAGTTTGACTATTGCAATTAAGATGACTGAAAAGATCAGAGTTAGAGACATTATCATGGGTGAAAATTTCTTTAAAGACGCGAACTTTCCTGACTGGGATATGAACCTCAGGATTGTCCTAGGGGCTGAGAGGATGCTCTATACGATAGAGAGACCTCTCGGGCCTAAGCCCGGAAATGAGCAGCCGCTTGAGCTTGAGCTTTGGAAGACTCATTACGATGACAACTCAACTGCTCAATCCGTTATGCTCGCTGCGATGACCCCTCAATTTCCTCGCCAAAACAAGGGATTGGATCCCTATACTATGATGGCAAAATTGAAGGACCTTCATCGATCTAACCTTAGATCGCAAATGTATGAATTGCAGAGGAAGCTCTTTCGCTTTCGAATGTCAGAGGGTACATCTGTTGAGCACCATGTGCCGCAGATGATTGCTGACATTGAACAGCTGTGTCAGCTAGGCATAACCTTTGAGGCTGAGACTTCTATAGATTTGAACTTACAATCTCTTCTTGACAGCTGCAGCGGGTTCATCATGAACTACAATATGATGAACCAAGACCACACTCATGGAGAGCTGATGGCAATGTTGCGTGAAGCAGAAAAAGAGCTATTGAAGGGCAAAAAGCGCGAGGCGCACTTCACTTCAACATCTCAGTCTCCCAAGGCTTGTCCGAAGGCTACTGGAGGTGTAGAGAAGAAGAAGAAGGAGAAGGGCAAGGCCAAATCGTCAAAGTCTTTTGGGAAGGCAAATGAAATCCCAAGATGTATGCTGTAGTGTGGCAAATGAGGTCACTGGAAGCGTGACTGCCGGGAGTACAAGGCGCACATGAAGGAAATCAAAGCGGGAAAGGCACCGGCTTCATGTATGTTTGTTATTGAAATAAACATGTCTACTTCTAGTTTTTTTAAAATTGGATTTTTGATTCTGGTTGTGGTACTCATATATGTACTGATGTGCATGATCTGCAGATTAGCAGGAGACTGGCCTCAGGAGAGATTGACCTCACATTGGAAATGGGACTAGAGTCACCTTTTTGGCCGTGGGACTTATATTTTGGAACTGCCCTCAGGACCATGTACTTAATCTTTCAGACTGTTATTATGTACCTAGTTTGACTAGGAAATATATATGTATCTTTATTAGCCCAATGTGGTATACTTTTATTTTTAGAAACACTGGGTGTTTATGTATAAAAATGATATGGAGATATCCAGTGCTGATGTAAATAATGGTTTTTATATTTTAAATATAAATCAATCTCAAACATATAATGTAACAAACAAAATGCTTAAATTAAGTAACAAAGATGAAACTTATATGTGGTATTGTCGTCTGGGACACATTAACAAGACTCGCATATCCACACTTTCGAAGAGTGGGTACTTGGATGGATTTGATCCAAATCATATGACGTCTGCGAATCTTGTTTATTAGGCAAAATGCCTAAAACAACCTTTTAGCGGTAAAGGTGCACGTGCCACCGAACTGTTAGCCCTCGTTCATAGTACGTATGTGGGCCCATTCTAGCCAGGCTAGAGGTGGATATGAATACTTCGTAACCTTTACTGATGATGCATCGCGTTATGGTTATGTGTATCCTATGAGACACAAGTCGGAAACCTTGAAAAATTCAAAGAGTTTCGAAATGAAGTAGAAAAACAACGACCGTTAAAAGTATTAAAACATTACGGTTGGACCGTTGTGGAGAATACTTGAGCAATGAGTTTCTTGATTACTTGAAAGAATATGGTATTCTTTCACAGTGGACTCCTCCCGGAACACCGCAATTAAACGGTGTGTCCGAATGGAGAAACCCAACTTTGTTGGACATGGTAAGGTCGATGATGAGTCGCACAAAGCTACCTATTTCCTTCTGGGGATTGCATTGAACAGTGCAATACTTATTTTGAATAAGGTTGCGTCAAAGTCTGTTCAACAGACTCTGTATGAAATATGGACAGAAAGAAACCGGGTTTCTCATTTTCTGAAGATTTGAGGTTGCTGGGCATACGTAAACGTTTGGATGGTACCAAACTTGAACCCAAATCGGATAAGTGTCTATTTGTAGGTTATCCTAGGGAAACCAAATAATATTACTTCTGTAACACACAAGAGAACAAAGTATTTGTTGCTCTACATGCGGTTTTCCTTGAGAAAGAATTCCTAAATGCAGTGGTTAGTGGGAGAAAGTAGAACTCGATGAAAATCAGAGTGATACTGTTCCTGGCATAAAATCCTTAACGGAACATTGAACAGTTCATCAGGGATGAGACTGTACCACAATCTTCGAATACACAAGAACCGCGTAGGTCGGAGAGAGTCGGAAAACAACCTGAGAGGTATGGGTTTCTGATCTCACCTCATGTGGATATTAATCTTATTGAGAAGACGAACTAGCTACGTATGAGGAAGCGATACATGGTATCGACTCCAGTTTATGGCAAGATGCCTTGAAATTCGAAATGGATCCCATGTACACCCACCAAGTTTGGACACTGGTTGATGCACCAGAAGGGGTAAAGCTTATTGGTTGCAAACGGGTCTTCAAGAAGAAGACGGACATGATGGCAACATATAAATATACAAATCTAGGCTTGTAGCGAAAGGCTATCATCAACGACATGGTGTCGATTACGACGAAATTTTTTCACCTGTTGCCATGATTAAATCCATTCGGATAATGCTTGTTAGCTGCATTTTCGATTACGAGATATGATAGATGGACGTCAAAACTGCTTTCCTTAACGGAAACCTTTTGGAGGATGTTTATATGCAACAGCCTGACGGTTTTGTCGTACCATAACATGCAGACAAGGTTTGCAAGTTAAATCGATCCATTTATGGATTAAAGCCAGCATCGCGTTCTTGGAACTAATGTTTTGATGAGATCATAAAAGAATCTGATTTCGTTCAAAACGAGGATGATCCTTGTGTATATAAGAAGGTTAGTGGGAGCGAACTGACATTCATTGTCCTTTACGTTGATGATGTATTATTTATTGGCAATTACATTCCCATGCTATAATCGGTGAAAACTTGGCTTTCATTAAAATTCTCCATGAATGATCTGGGAGAAGGAATAAAGATCTACCGGGATAGATCTAGAAAGCTACTTGGACTCTCCCAGAGCACGTACATTGACAAAGTTTTGAAGAGATTCAATATAGAACAGTCCAAGTGGGGACTGTTGCCAATGTCATATGGTGTCACCCTATCTAAGGACATATGTCCTAAAACTCAAGATGAGAGAGACAACATGAGTCAGATCCCGTTCGCTTCGGCAGACAGATTGATCATGTATGCCATGATATGTACGCGACCTGATGTGTCATATGCTTTGAACATATGTAGTCGCTATCAGGCCGATCCTGGTGATGGTCACTGGGTTGCGGTTAAGAACATCCTTAAGTATCTTAGAGGAACTAGGGATGCGTTCTTAATCTATGGAGATGGAGAACTTGAGGTAACTGGGTTTACCGATGCAAGTGTCCAAACCGATAAAGACGAGAGTAAGTCGTAATCTGGGTACATATTTTGTTTGAACAACGGAGCAGTAAGCTGGAAATCTTCAAAGCAAGAGACTGTTGCCGATTCAACAATAGAAGTGGAGTATATTACTGCAGCAAAAGAGGCAGTTTGGATTCGTAAATTCCTAATTGGATTAGGAGTAGTTCCGTTAGCAGGTGAGCCCGTTCCACTGTATTGTGACAATAACGGGGCTATAACGCAGGCTAAGGAACCGCGGTCTCATCAACGATCCAAGCATGTTCTTCGATGTTTCCATCTGATTCGTGAGATCATACATCGTGGTGATGTGAAGATCGAGAAGGTCGTATCAGAGGACAAGATTGGAGATCCGCTGACGAAAGCTATTCCTCAGCAAAAGTTTGAGCGACATGTACATAGTTCAGGTGTTAGATACTTAAGTGACTGGTTATAGGCCGAGTGGGAGATTGTTGGACAATTATGACCCATAGCGTTACTATTTGGAAAAGACATTGTGGTTTTTGTACAAATTAACTATGTGACAATGTAAATTGCTATTTTATCATTTTGTAATTAGATTACTTGAATATATAAATGATAAAAGTCCTTATGATTAATTCCGGATTATAAGATATGAGACGGTATCAATCCACGAAGGTTTAATCATTAAATATCCATAGTCATAGTATTATCGAGACTGGACATCGATAATCCGGAATAGACTAGTATTGCACTTGTGCGCGTTGTGGGAGCATAACAGCTTAGTTCTCATATATTTAAGTATTGGATACTTATGCAAGTGTAATATGAGGTTGTGTTTACCGATAGACCCATCAGAATCTCATTGGTAGTATGACTATGTGTCTATGGGAATCCGATTAAGGGTAGGTGTATTTGGTCTTAACCTGAGACTTGCATCGCTAGTACTTGCGACAATCCATACGCTTTGGTTTTGGTCGTCCGAGACTTTATTTAGAATTATAGTGTATTGGGTGTGATGTCAAGACGAAAGTATCACTTCAGTCATATGTAGATGATGATCACGCAGGGATACAGAACTGGTTCTCTATTATGTTACAACTATCGAGATATTATGACAATGCCATGATTATCCGATTATAGAGACTAGTTGCATGTGATCCGATATATGCTTCGTACGGGGATGACATTATTCCAGCCCCAGGCCTTGCAAGTGACATCCGATACTAGATCGTAATACGCAATACTACATATACTACACCTGACATAGATTATATATTCCTTAAAGAATATTTCTGGAGAATTGGGTAGGCACGGTGCTTTGCTAGAAGCCAACCATGTCTTGTAAATCGGTAAGAACGTGGTACCAGGTACGCATGTGTTCGGATAGTCCGACAATCGGATTTACTGCCTACATATCCAGGGATCTAATGGGTCGCTTCCCGAAGAGACTGAAAATTAATCTGGGATTAATTACGGCGAAAATTTATCTGGGATAAAATTCAATTAAAAGAGAGATAACGATTAATTTGGAATTAATCGATTAAAATAATATATTCGATATATTAAATGAAATTAGATTTCATAACAGAATTAAAATTGGATTTTAATTCGGGTGAACAAATTAATTTAGAATTAATTCGCGAGCGACTTTAATAGTAATTTTGCTAGGCATAATTATTTAATTAAATTTGATTTAATTAAGTCACAACGGAAAATTTGTTAATTCGGAATTAACGAACCCGAGCCCGGAATGTGTTTGCGGGCCCACTCGGATTTTGAATCAAGTGGGGCCAACCACTTGTCACATCACCTAGTCAACTTTATCAACTTTTGGTTGATAGAAGTTGGTGGGATTTTTTTGGTGACTTGTTTCTTACACAAGTGTGAAAGGCATGAGTGACATTTACCAAACATTTGAGATTTGGTATATCTTTATTTTGTTTTTGGAAAATCAAAAATAACAAGTCAACACTCATCCTCTTCTCTTTTTCCTTTTCACGCCAAAACACTCTCCCTCTCTTCCTCTTGGCTTGGCCGAGAATCACAAAGAACACAAGGGAATTTTGTTGAAAAATGTCCATTGCTAGCACATCAAAGAATCATACAAAGGTGATAGGGAAACCATTCCCAAGAGTTTGGAATTCACTCATCAAAGCTTGGAGCTCAACATAAAACTTCAAAGAAAGCTTGAAGCACTACACAAGGAGCAAAAGTTTTGAACTTTCCATCTACATCCAACCGAGCATTGTAAGTATTTTCCGCTAACTTCTTTGCTTATTCACACTTCTATTATGCTTAAATGATCTTGGGATTGATCTTAGAGACTCAACACTTCTGCTTCGAATCTAGAAAATTATTCAACGTAGAAGTTGTAGATCTCGATCTTAGATTTCCGGCAATATAAAATTCATAAATATCAGAGTTCATATGGAAATATATTGCCCAAATACCATGGGCTGTTCGATTTTAACCTTGGAATGAATTCCGTATCGGATCTACGAAAAATTTGCTAAATTTCCAAAAGTTTGGCATCGCGCCGCTCACTGATTTAGAACCAAGGCAGAGCCTCTGTTTGCTCCGTGTCGCGATGCTACGTCCTTAGCATCGTGACGTCCCCATATTCAAAATCGAGGTAGAGAGCCTCTGATCATCATGCGTCACGATGCCGAAAGCATAGCATCGCGACACTATCCCAAATCCAGGGTTATTTATCCCCTTCAATGATATAGCCTGAAGGCAACCCAACTCCGTCACTCCAACACTATCACATAAGAAATTCTCTAAACCTCAACATTAGTTAAAACCCATCTTATATCATCAACTCAAACCCCAACCATTGTCTAATATCATTAATCATAATGCATAATTTCATAACACACCTATATACTTATAGACCTCATTCAATGCTAATACTAACATGACACTTCTAAAAATACTTGCCAATAATTTTATTAGTGCTAAATCAGACAATTTCCATTGTTAGGGTATGCTAGTTGCTAAATGGGGCTTTCCTGTTTTTCAAGATTAAAACTGAAAAATGATGAGATGGAAAGAGAAAAGGAAACTTACCATGCTTGGAAACATGCTAGGATGGATCAAAATGCCTTGAAAATGAAGACAAAAGTGAGAGAAGAAAATTATCCCATTTTTTTTTCTCTTCACATTTTTTAGTGTGTGAGAGAGGAAGTGAATAATGTTCTATTTATAGATAAAAACGAGATGTTTTTTATGATGGAATGGGTGGTTAGGATTGTGCCACCTTACCTTAATCTAGATCGTTGACGAATTCTACTATAGCAGCCATGAAAATCTTAATTTTTAACCTGCTTTTGGTTCGAATTTGAAAAAATGTTCAATGTAGAAGTTGTAGGTCGCGATCTTATATTTCCGGCGATATAAAATTCATCAAAATTAGAGTTTTTATAAGAAATATATGGTCCAAATACCACGGGCTGTTTGATTTTAACCTTGGAATGAATTCCATATCGGATCTACGAGGAATTTGCCAAATGTCCAAATAGTTGGTGTCGTGACACTTACTGATTCAGAACCGAGGCACAGCCTATGTTTGCTCCACATCACGAAGCTACGTTCTTAGCATCGCGACGTCCCTATATGCGAACTCGAGTCAGAGAGCCTCTAATCATCATGCGTCACGATGCTGAAAGCATAACGTCGCGATGCTAGCCCAAATCTAGGGCTTATCTATCCCCTTCAATGACATAGCCCCAAGGCAACCCAACTCCATCACTCCAACACTATCAGATAAGAAATTCTCTAAACCTCAACATTAGTTAAGACCCATCTTATATCATGAACTCAAACCCAAACCATTGTCTAATATCATTAATCACAATGCATAATTTCCTAACACATCCATATACTTATAGACTTCATTCAATGCTAATACTAACATGACACTTCTCAAAATACATGCCAATAATTTTATTAGTGCCAAATCAAACAATTTCCATTGATAGGGTATGCTTGGTGCGAAATGAGACTTTCTTTTTTTCAAGCTTAAAACTGAAAAATGAGGAGATGGAAAGATAAAAGGAAACTGACCAAGCTTGGAAACATGCTAGGATGGAACAAAATGCCTTGAAAATGAAGAAAATTCCCTCATTTCCTTTGCTCTTTACGTTTTTTAGTGTGTGAGGACAGAGTGAATAGTGTTATATTTATAGACAAAAGGAACTGATTTTTGTGATGGAATAGGTGGTTAGGATTGTGCCACCTCACCTTAATCTAGACTATTCACGAATTCTACTATAGCAGTCATGTAAATCTCAATTTGTAGCCTATTTCTGGTTCGAATTTGGAAATATGTTCAACACGGAAGTTATAGGTCTCGATCTTAGATTTCTAGCGATATAAAATTCATAAAAATCAAAGTTCGTACGAGAAATTTATGGCCTAAATACCATGGGCTGTTCGATTTTAACCTTGGAATGAATTCTCTATCGGATCTATGAGGAATTTGCCAAATGTCCAAGAAGTTGGCGTCATGACACTCACTGATTCAGAACCGAGGCAGAGCCTCTATTTGTGCCGCATCGCAATGCTACGTCTTTTGCATCACGACGTCCATATATGCGAACTTGAGGCAGAGAGCCTCTGATAATCATGCGTCACGACGCTGAAAGCATAACGTCGCGATGCTAGCCCAAATCCAGGGCTTATCTACCCCTTTCAATGACATAGCCCTAAGGTAACCTGTAGGAGCAAAGCAGGGTTTACCGCTATTCCTATGATGTTCAGCGACCACAACACTGTTGGGCTCGCAGTCCGTAGAGAGTACGGAGTAGCCCGCAGAGAACTAAACCGGAGAATAAAGGAGTTGCCACTCAGTGTGAACTGGGAAAAGATTTAAGGCCGCACTCACCCCTCGCAAGGGATGACCTCAAACCTTTGGGTTCAGAATGGTCCCTTACTTATGCCAGTATAATGGATGGGTTCACACAATGGTATAGCCAAGTCTTATGCAGTTCATACAAGATAATTCAAATAAACACACAAATTTGCACACCCATAAACATGAATATAAATAAAAGCAAATTAAATTAAGAAATACAAGGTACGATAACATGAATCATAATAATCAAAAGCAAATAAAGCGTCAATAAATAAATAGTGAACAAAAGGGGGGGTTAATAATATATATATGAGTATTTCCCGAGTGGTACGTGGAGTTGTATCCCAAGTACAGACCGCACTACCATCCATTCAGATTCGGCTACGGAATTTACGTCTGGGTTTCCATCCGATATACCGTAAGGGATAATAACACACATAAACATTAATGCGATGTAAATAGAAAAATAGGCATGAAATAATATAATAATGCATATGCAGAAAATCACCAGGATGAACAAATAAAATAAAGGCGCAAAAGATAAATAAAAAAATAAATGCGGAATAAGAAAATAACGATGAAAGTAAGTAAATAAATAAGATAAATAACACTAAATAGATAGCAAAATAAATAACAAAATAAAGAAGAAAGAAAATGATGTGACCAGAAATTTGGCCGTCTTTGATGTAGGACTTCGCATACCCGGCCGGACGTATTTCATCTCCAGCCAGACATGTCGTGTCCGGAACTATAAAATAAATATAGTAAATGATGCTCTCAGGTCTTACCTTTTAAGTTGCTTCCTCGGAAGTGCGTTTAGGCCGTCGCCGGAAGGATAGAAGCTTTGTTGTTTCTGGTTGCTGTTTCTTGGCTTGCGGTTTGCTATTTTTGTTCACTTTTTTTTGGCTGCTATTTGCTAATTTTGGGCTGCTGTTTTGGTTGTTTTGGGCTGATGTTTTTGCTGTTTCTGGGTCACTATTTTTTGGGTTATTTTTGTTGGTGGTTTCTCGCTTTTTTGGGACTATTTTTAGGTTATTTTTGCTGCTGGTTTCTCGATTTTATGGGGCTATTTTTGGGTTATTTTTGCTGCTGGTTTCGGTGGTTTGACTATCTTATTTGTTCTTGTTCGGTGATGCTTGTTTTTTTTATTGTGTTCGGTTATGGGCTGGCTGGTTGCTTTATTGTGTTCGGTTATGGGTGTTGTTATTGGTTTACTGGCTTTGTCGTTGTTGGCTTGTGTTTTTATTGGTTTGTGTTTTTGTTGGTTTGTGTTTTTGTTGGTTTGTGTTTGGTTGTTTGGTGTTTCGGTTTTGGGTGTTTGGTTTTTGTTTGGTTGTGTTTGGTTGTTTTCTTGTTGTTTTTGACGTCTAAGATGGAGAAGAAAGAGAGCTTATAGGGTTTTTCTTTTCTTTGATTTTGTGTTGTTGCCGTGTAGCCTAAGGTTTTCTTATTTTTTTGTGATGATTCACGCCCAAAGATAAGAAGAGAGTCCCCCCAAAGATGAAACTTGGTCCCTTTTTATAATGATTTGGATGGATCTCCAAAAAGCGAAACAAAATCATGGAAAATTATTTTGGAATATAGTATTATAAATTTAGTGATGGAGATCTTAAATCTTTTTTATTGGAAAGTGTTGATGAGGGGATTTTGAGCATGTGTTTTGCATAAGATTTCAAATCTTTGCTAAATTGGAAAGTGATTTTGAGGGGGTTTTATCATGTGTTTTGTATGGGATTTTAGCTATTTTGGGAAGGTTTGGGCGTGTAGATGGTGTCTTTTTGGGCCTTGGGCGTGTGGATGCATGGGCTTTGTGTGGTGTTTGGCGTGGGCATGGATTGTATGGGCTTTCATGGGTTGCAGGGGTTTTGGGCCGAGGCTATGGTTTGAAACATAAACTCACCGAGCGAATCGGAGGCTTGCTAGTGAGTCATAATCCAATGAGTTGCTAATTTTGGAGGTGTTCTTTCCTTCTGGCATTCATTTCCCGCGACTTTCGTAACTTTTCAGGTAGTGCCTCCATGTGAGGCTCATCATCGGGCTTATGCAACAATGCAGTGTCTACAGTCGCCCATACTTTGATGGGGCTTGTGTAGCGTGTGACAGTGATAACCCTATCAAAATCGTGTATGTATTTTTACTTACCTGGCTTGTTAGCCGTTGCCGGACTTACCTGTTGTTTTGCTGCTTTTGCGAGATGCTTCGATCTTTGGGATTCATTCCCGAACTGACGGTGAGGCGCTTCGACCCCAGGGATTCATCCCTGCGAGATGCTTCGATCTTTAGGATTTATTCCCGAACTGAGTTGATTTGATGGCGAGGTGTTTCGACCCATGAGGTTCATCCCTGTGAGATGCTTCGATCTCTAGGATTCATTCCTGAACTGAGTTGATTTGATGGGGAGGTGCTTCAACCCCTGGGGTTCATCCCTACGAGATGCTTCGATCTTTAGGATTCATTCCCAAAGTGAGTTGATTTGATTGTGAGGTGCTTCGACCCCTAGGGTTCATCCTTGCGAGATGATTCGATCTCTAAGATTTATTCCCGGACTGAGTTGATCTGATGGTGAGGTGCTTTGACCCCTGGGATTCGTCCCTGCAAGGTGCTTCGATCTCTAGGATTTATTCCTGAACTGAGTTGATTTGATGGCGATGTGCTTCGACCTCTGGGATTCATCCCTGCGAGATGCTTAGATCTCTAGGATTCATTCCTGAACTGAGTTGATTTGACGGTGAGGTGCTTCAACCCATAGGGTTAATCCCTGCGAGATGCTTCGATCTCTTGGATTTATTCCCGAACTGTGCTGGGTGATAGCATCTTGGTCATTCTGTGTGACTTTTCGATCCACTGGGGAGTTTTTTCCATGATGATGAGGTACTTTGACCTCTGGGATTCATTCCCAAACTGTTGATAATGTGGGCCTCGCCCCCTAGGATTCATTCCTAAGGTTACTCTCCAATCTCGGAGTTTGTTGCCATTCCTGGCTTGCTCGTCCTCTTTCTCGAGGAGTTACTTGTCCTCATTCCCGAGGTTGTTCTCCATTCCCGGAGTGCCATTCCCGGCCTGCTCATCGTCATTCTTGAGGAGTTGTTCATCCTCATTCCCGAGGTTGTTCTCTATTCCTGGAGTGCCATTCCTGGCTTGCTCGTCCTCATTCCCGAGGTTTTTCTTTATCCCTGGAGTGCCATTCCCGGCTTGCTCGTCCTCATTCCCGAGGTGTTGCTCGTCCTCATTCCCGAGGTTGTTCTCTATTCCCGGAGTGCCAATCCCGGCTTGCTCGTCCTCGATCCCGAGGTCTTTCTCCATTCCCGGAGTGCCATTCCCGTCTTGCTCGTCCTCATTCCCGAGGTTGTTCTCCATTCCCGGAGTGCCATTCCCGGTTTGCTCGTCCACATTCCTGAGGTTGTTCTCTATTTCCAGAGTCCCATTCCCGGCTTGCTTGTCCTCATTCCCGAGGTTGTTCTTCATTCCCGGAGTGCCATTCCCGCAGTGCTATTCCCGGCTTGCTCGTCCTCATTCCCGAGGAGTTGCTCATCCTCATTCCTGAGGTTGTTCTCCATTCCCGGAGTGCCATTCCCGACTTGCTCGTCCTCATTCCCGAGGTGTTGCTCATCCTCATTCCCGAGGTTTTTTTTATTTTTCTTCAAAATCTGCGAACACAAAATAAAAAATTATGTGTATGTGACATCATGTATGCATGGATGCATTTCCTATTCCGCTGGGTTTTCTTTGTCCTATTGGCTTGATGTTATCCTTGGTTAGGCCTTCCTTGCGCACTTTGGTGCCCTTTACCTATAAAAGTCTTTGGTCGCCCCCTGGGCCTGCTTATAGTTTCCTTCTGCCAATTCTCCTATGGTGATCGCTTAGTTCTCTTTGGTCTCATGGCTCAAGATCCTGTTGGGTCCCTTTGTCTTGTAGGTTCACCCTATCTTTTGCCTAAGTTGTCCTTTAGGATTTTCAACTTAGCGGATTGCTCTATTTTGCATGAGTCACCTTTTCAGGTTTTCAACTCAGCGAGCTAAAATAAATTTTTTTTTTCAGATCTGATTCATCCTCATTCTCGAGGTTCTTTTTTCGTCCTCTTTCCCGAGGCTGTTCTCCGTTCTCGGAGTTACTCTCCATTCCCGAAGTTTTTTGTCCCCATTCTTGGAGTTCCTATATTCTTCTCATGGATCTCCTGACTTTGGTCCAACATATAAGAAACAAAAGACGTGATTTGTAATTACTTGACTCTAATCTTTCTCGGTTAGCTGAGATTTATGCAATCTATGAACATCTTGAACATTTACTTCAATAAAGATGCTTGCATTACTTCTTAATACATGTAGGAAATAATGAACTGCATTGCAAGGACACCTCTGTCACTAACTGTTCCTCACGAATTTTACAATTAACTACTTTTCAGGTAGTGCCTCCATGTGAGGCTCATCATCGGGCTTATGCAAAAATGCAATGTCTACAGTCGCCCCCACTTCAATGGGGCTTGTGTAGTGTGTGACAGTGTTAACCCTATCAAAGTCGTGCATTCATTTTTACTTACCTGGCTCGTTGGCCATTTCCGGACTTACCTGTTGTTTTGCTGCTTTTGCGAGATACTTCGAACTTTGGGATTCATTCCCGAACTGACGGTGAGGCGATTCGACCCCTGGGATTCATCCCTACGAGATGCTTCGATCTCTAGGATTTATTCCCGAACTGAGTTGATTTGATGGCGATATTAGACATTATGACCCATAGCGTCACTGTTTTGTAAATGATATTGTATTATTGTACAAAATCAACTATGTGATAATGAAATTGCCTTTTGCCGTTTTGTAAAATTATTTACTTTGATATATTAATGGCAAAAGTCCATATGATTAGTTCCGTATTGAGATGATATGAGACAGTATCAATATAAAAGGTTTAATCATTAAATATCCCTAGTCGGAGTATTATCGAGATCGGACATCGATAATGCGGAATAGACTAGTATTGCACTTGTGCGAGTTGTGATGGCACAACAGCATAGTTCTCATATATTTAAGTATTGGATACTTATGCAAGTGCGATAGGAGGTTGTGTTTTACCGATGGTACGGAAAACAGCTTCGCTCTGGATAGACCCCGCGGAGTCCCATTGGTAGTATGTCTGCGTGTCTATGGGAGGCCGCATCAGGGTAGGTGTATATGGTCTTAAACTAAGACTTGCATCGCTAGTACTTGCGACAATCGGTAAACTTTGGTTTTGGTGGTTCGGGGCTTTAACTGGTTCTGTGTACGCCTCTTCTGGGTTTATCGGGAATCGTAGTGTACTGGATGTGATGTCAAGATGGAAGTATCACTTCAGACATATGGAGATGATGATCACACTGGATACAGAACTAGTACCCTATAAAAGGTTGCAACCGTCGGGACAATATGACTAGGTCAGGATTGTCCGATTTAAAGAGACTGGTTGTTTGATGTCCGATATATGTTTCGTACGGGGCAGACACATTTCCAGCCCCAGGCCTAACATGTGATCGTCCGATACTGGATCGATGTACGCGATACTACGGTATACTACGCTTGATAAAGATCTAATATTCCAGTAAGAATATTTCTGGAGAATTGGGTAGGCATGGCGCTTTGCTAGAAGCCAACCTTGTCTTGTAAATCGGTAAAAACGTAGTACGAGGTACGTACGTGTTTGGATTATCCAACAACCGTATTTACTGCCAACATATCCGGAGATCTCTTGGGTCGCTTCCTGAAGATTCACCTATGATGTTTGATTCGAACTTTGTTAATCTTGGATTAATTACGGAGAAACTTTATCTTGGATAAAATACCTTATTAGGAGAGAGAGAACGATTAATTTGGAATTAATCGATAAAATAATATATTCGATATATTATTAAACGAAATTAGATTTCGACGCAGAATTAAAATCGGATTTTAATTCGGGCAAACGAATTAATTTAGAATTAATTCGTTAGCGATCTGAATAGTAATTCCGCTAGGCGTAATTATTTAATTCTCGTCGCGACGGAAATTCGTTAATTCGGAATTAGCGAAACTGAGCCCGAAAGTGTTTGCGGACACATTCGTATTTTGAAACGAGTGGGACCCGCAAATCACATCGCGAAGTCTCATTACTTGACACGACTAGTTGATGGATGTATCTAGTCACCTTTATGGGATGATACATTGTCTCTATTCTCAATGTAAGTAGGTGAGGCCATTTAATGGATTTTTTGGAGGGAAAACCTTTCACGGTTTTTGAAGGGTTTTTTTTATCAAAAATTCATTTTGGAAAATGTAATCTCATCATTGCTTTTTCTTTTTTCTTTCTCACGGTTTTTGAAACAAATAAAAGAGAAAAAGAAAATTGAAAGGCACTCTCCCTCTCCTTCTTCTTGCTCACGCCGTGAGCTTCCACAAGGGCAGAAAAATTGTTTTTCGTTTCTCCATTTTTGCTAGCACAATGAGGAATCAAAAGAGGTGATAGGGAAACAACCTTGGAGCTTGGAATACTAGAATATTTAAAGCTTCTCTCACTCTTGCTCTTGGCCGAACAAACTTCCACCTTGAAGACTCAAGGATTCTCTTCATCATTTTCGTCACAAGCTTTGTAAGTATGATTCCGCCATGCTTCAAGCTTTGCATGTATAAAATGTGTATTTCTTTGGCTTATACTTTCTTTGGGACTAATTATAGAAACCAACAGGCGATGTACTTCGACCCCTGAGGTTCATCCCTGTGAGATGCTTCGATCTCTAGGATTCATTCCCGAACTGAGTTGATTTGATGGTGAGGTGCTTCGACCCTTGGGGTCATTCCTACGAGATGCTTCGATCTCTAGGATTCATTCCCGAAGTGAGTTGATTTGATTGTGAGGTGCTTCGACCCCTAGGGTTCATCCATGCGAGATGCTTCGATCTCTAGGATTTATTCCCGGACTGAGTTAATCTAATGGTGAGGTGCTTTGACCCATGTGATTCATCCCTGCGAGATGCTTCGATCTCTAGGATTTATTCCCGTACTGAGTTGATTTGATGGCGAGGTGCTTCGACCTCTGGGATTCCTCCTTGCGAGATGCTTCGATCTCTAGGATTCATTCCCGAACTGAGTTGATTTGACAGTGAGGTGCTTCGACCCCTAGGGTTAATCCCTGCGAGATGGTTCGATCTCTTGGATTTATTCCCGAACTGTGCTGGGTGATAGCGTCTTGGTCATTCTGTGTGACTTTTCGATCAACTGGGGAGTTTTTTCCATGATGATGAGGTGCTTCGACCTCTGGGATTCATTCCCAAACTGTTGATAATGTGGGCCTCGCCCCATAGGGTTCATTTCTGAGGTTACTCTCAAATCTCGGAGTTTGTTGCCATTCCTGGCTTGCTCGTCCTCTTTCTCGAGGAGTTACTTGTCCTCATTCCCGAGGTTGTTCTCTATTCCCGGAGTGCCATTCCCGGCTTGCTCATCGTCATTCCCGAGGAGTTGTTCGTCCTCATTCCCGAGGTTGTCTCCATTCCCGGAGTGCCATTCCCGGCTTGCTCGTCCTCATTCCCGAGGTTGTTCTTTATTCATGGAGTGTCATTCCCGGCTTGCTCGTCCTCATTCCTGAGGTGTTACTCGTCTTCATTCCCGTGGTTGTT
Source organism: Zanthoxylum bungeanum (assembly GCA_019454045.1). Lineage (NCBI taxonomy): Eukaryota > Viridiplantae > Streptophyta > Magnoliopsida > Sapindales > Rutaceae > Zanthoxylum > Zanthoxylum bungeanum. Next base: position 170,185 of record SKCR01036141.1, read on the forward strand.
CTCTATTCCCGGAGTGCCATTCTCGGCTTGCTCGTCCTTATTCCCGAGGTCGTTCTCCATTCCCGGAGTGCCATTCTCGGCTTGCTCGTCCTCATTCCCGAGGAGTTACTCGTCCTCATTCCCGAGGTTTTTCTCCATTCCCAGAGTGTCATTCCCGGCTTGCTCGTCCACATTACCGAGGTTGTTCTCCATTCCCAGAGTGCCATTCCCGGCTTGCTCGTCCTCATTCCTGAGGTTGTTCTCCATTCCCAGAGTGCCATTCCCGGCTTGCTCGTCCTCATTCCCGAGGTTGTTCTACATTCCTGAAGTGCCATTCCCGGCTTGCTTGTCCTTATTCCCGAGGAGTTGCTCATCCTCATTCCCGAGGTTGTTCTCCATTCCCGGAGTGCCATTCCCGGCTTGCTCGTCCTCATTCCCGAGGTGTTGCTCATCCTCATTCCCGAGGTTTTTCGTCATTTTTTTTTCTTTTTCTTCAAAATCTGCGAACACAAAACAAAAAATTATGTGTACGTGACATTTATGCATGGATGCATTTCCTATTCCGCTGGGTTTTCTTTGTCCTATTGGCTTGATGTTATCCTTGGTTAGGCCTTCCTTACGCTCTTTGGTGCCCTTTACCGATAAAAGTCTTTGGTTTCCCGTGGGCATGCTTATAGTTTCCTTCTGCCAATTCTCCTCTGGTGATCGCTTAGTTCTCTTTGGTCTCATGGCTCAAGATCCTGTTGGGTCCCTTTTTCTTGTAGGTTCGTCCTATCTTTTGCCTAAGCTGTGTTTTAGGATTTTCAACTTAGCGGATTTCTCTATTTTGCCTGAGTCACATTTTCAGGTTTTCAACTCAGCGAGCTAAAATAAATTTTTTTTTCAGATCTGATTCATCCTCATTCTCGAGCTTCTTTGTTCATCCTCTTTCCCGAGGCTGTTCTCCGTTCTCGGAGTTCCTTTCTATTCCCGGAGTTTTTCGTCACCATTCTTGAAGTTCCTCTATTCTTCTACTGGATCTCCTGACTTTGGTCCAGCATCTAAGAAACAAAAGAAGTGATTTGTAATTACTTGACTCTAATCTTTTTCCGTTAGCTGGGATTTATGCAATCTATGAACATCTTGAACATTTACTTCAATAAAGACGCTTGCATTACTTCTTAATATATGTAGGAAATAATGAACTGCATTGCAAGGACACCTCTGTCGCTAACTGTTCCTCACGAATTTATAATTAACTATTTTTCTTGCTCACTCATGCTCTATATTTTACTTGGGCTGTCCTTTGCGGATTTTCAACCCAACAAGCCTTTTCTTTTTTCTTTCTTTTTTTTTATGCAAAGTACTGTTTTAGCCTGTCCACATTGATTGGCTTGGTGAACTCGTTCCCTTCCAAATCTGACAGTCTTACTGCCCCATTCCTACTCAGGCAATTCCGCCTCTGTAAGTACCCGCATTGATTATATCTCTATTTCCAATGGTAACACTGCCTCCATCCTATAAAACAAAGCATATGGTGTGGCTCCTATTGCTGTTCTCACCAAAGTTCTATACCCCACATGGCATAAGGCAGTTTATCAGCCCAATCTTTATAACTTTCTGTCATCTTGGCTAGTATTTTCTTTATGGTTTTGTTGGCCGCCTCTACTGCCCCATTAGCCTGTGGCCTGTAAGGTGATGATTTGTGATACCTCATCCCATACTTCTGCAACATCACCTTTGTTTCTCCCTGAAACTGGACTCCATTGTTTGTCACTACATTGTTGAGTTCTAATATAGGTCCCAAAATCAACAAATCAAGCAAGAAAACGCATGAATACACAACATAGGAGGTGCGGAATATACTCACAATGGTCGGTTTTGATGCGAAGAAGAACACAACCCATTTTGCTCCTTGTGTGAGTTCGGTTTTGGCCTCCTTGGACTGCTATCATGCTCGATTTTGGGTCATCTTCCTCATTGAAAATTCGGCCATGGATGTCCTCCATTAAAGCTCCAAGCTTTGAGATTCCAAGCTCACAAATTCGTTTCCCTATCACCTATGTATAACCCAAGGTGTGTGTGCTAGCACTTGGACCTTGCAACAAGATCATTAGCTTCTCCATTTAGTTCGGACAAACCAAAAAAAAAATGAAGAGAATCGGTCCATGACCGAGAGAGAGAGAAGCATTTTCATTTTGTTTCAAAAACCCTAAAACGTGAAAAAGGAGAGAGAAAACGTGAATGGTGGTTGGAGAGAGAGAATGAAAGGTGTAAAAATGTTTTTAATAATTTCAAAAATTAATAAAAGCATTTACTACCTTTTTACTTTCAAAAAGCAAAGTCAAAAGGTCAAAAGCAAAAGCAATAATGCCTTTCCATCACCTTTCACTTTTTACATCAAGTCACTTTAATAAAAAGTGACAACATGTCATGTCACATCACATCACTCAAAGTGACAGTGATTTGACAGTTGTGGCGACTAGCGATTTGACGCTTGATGTGACTTGCGTGCCGCACTCGAATTCGAAATGCGAATACGCTCGCAATCACTCTCGGGCTCGGGTTCGCTAATTCCAAATTAACGAATTTTCCGTCGCGTCGTAATTAAATGATTTCGCCTAGCGAAATCACTATTCACGTCGCTAACGAATTAATTCAAAATTAATTCGTTCGCCCGAATTAAAATCTAATTTTAATTCCGCGCCGAAATCCAATTTCATATAATATATCGAATATATTATTTTATCCGATTAATTCTAAATTAATCGTTCTATCTCTTTAATTAATATTTTATCCCAGATAAAATATCTTCGTAATTAATCCCAGATTAATTTTCTTCTCTCTTCGAATTAATCTTCTCTCTTTACTAATTAATACCCAGATTAATCATAGTGCGAGTCATACGTCATCGGTGAATCTTCAGGAAGCGACCCATGAGATCTCCGGATATGTTGGCAGTAAATACGGTCGTCGGACTATTCGAACACGTAAGTACCTCGTACTACGTTTATACCGATTTACAAGACAAGGTTGGCTTCTAGCAAAGCGCCATGCCTACCCAATTCTCCAGAAATATTCTTACAGGAATATATAGATCTGTATCAAGCGTAGTATACCGTAGTATTGCGTATATCAGCCCAGTATCGGATAGTCACGTGCTAGGGCTGGGGCTGGATAAGTGTCTGCCCCGTCCGAAGCACATGTCAGATGTCTGGTAACTAGTCTCTATAATCGGATATACATGACCTTGTCATAATATCCCGATGGCCGGCCAGCACTTAAGAGCACTAATACCGTATCCTGCGTGACATCATCTCCACTATGACTGGAGTGATACTTCGTCTTGACATCACACCCATTACACTACGACTCTCTGATAAACCAAGAAGTGGTGTACGCAGAACCGGTTAAAGCCCTGTACCACCAAGACCAAAGTCTACCGATTATCGCAAGTATTAGCGATGTAAGTCTCAGGTTAAGACTATACACACCTACCTTGATTTCGGCCTCCCATAGACACATAGTCATAATACCAATGGGATTCCAAGGGGTCTATCCAGAGCGAAGCTGTTTCCCGTACCATCGGTGAAACACGACCTCCTATCGCACTTGCATAAGTATCCGATACTTATATATATGACAACTATGCCGTTGTGCCCTCACAACGCACACAAGTGCAATACTAGCCTATTCCGCATTATCGATGTCCAGTCTCGATAATACTCCGGCTAGGGATATTTAATGATTAAAACTTCGGGGACTGATACTGTCTCATATCATTCTCAGTCCAGGAACTAATCATAGGGACCTCTCTTCATTTATATATCTATGGTGAACTAATCACAAATGATGAGAGTGCAATTTCCTTGTCACATAGTTAATTTGCTACAACAACACAATGATCTGTGCAAATAGTGACGCTATGGGTCATTTTGTCCAACATACATGATGTAGCATTCTGTACCAACATACTATATTACTGGCTATGAACTTAGCCATCTGCTTCGCCGTAACATTACGGAATGACTCGGCTTCCACCCATTTCGAAAAATCTACCGCCACTACTATGAAACAGTGTCCATTTGATGCATGTGGCCTGATTTCTCCAATCATGTCAATACCTCATGCTGAGAAAGGCTATGGTTCTGACAGTCCGTGCAATTCCGTAGACGGTAGATTATTCAAGTTGTCGTGTGCCTGGCAATCGTGACAGTTCTTCACTAGCTTTGCGCAATTAGCTTCCATAGTCGACCAATAAAATCCATGTCTCATTATCTTGCGAGACAAATTCAATACATTCATGTGCGGTCCACATACTCCAGCATGCACCTCTTCCATCACCTTATGAGCCTCTTATTTTCTTAAACATTTCAGCTGGATTCCATTGGCTTGTCTCTTGTACAGTTCTCCCAATAAATTCACATACTGGGAAGCCAATTTCTGAATTGCTATTATGTCTCTCTTACCTACTCCTTCTGGGAATTCTCCACTTTCTAGATACTGCAGAATGTCGTAGTACCAAGGTTTTCCATCATCGACTTCTACTTCCAAGATTCTATCTGTCACATAACTGGGTCTGCTAGCTGTTGTCAGTACCAGGGGTCTCATTATCAGTTTTTCCAGGTTTTCCCAAGTTGCGTCTAGGGTGGCTAATGCATCTGCCATTTGGTTCTCTTCTCATGGCAAGTCTTGAAGTTTACAGTCGGGGATAGCCTGTGCCAACTTCCTGAGGTGGAGTAGGTAGGGTCTCAACCAGTCTTCTTTCAGTTTCCATTCCCCTCGCATCTGTCGAACTACCAACATCGAGTCTCCATAAATTTCTACATCCCTAGCTCCTAGGGCTATTAGTGCTTTCAGTCCAAAGATACATGCTTCATATTCGGCCATATTGTTGGTTACTCCGAACGACAACCTTTTGGCCATAGGTAGGGTTTCTCATTCGGGGGTTACTATCACAATTCCTATTCCAGCCCCTTTATAATTCACCACCCGTCAAAATACATTTTCCACCCCTGCACCGTTATGGTTTGGACCTCATCGTCTGGGAATTCGAACTTATACTGATCTCCTTCTTTGGGTTGTAATGCCAAGAATTCTGCTACAGCTCGCCCTTTGATTACCTTATAAGTGAGGTATTCTATATCAAACTCTGTTAGCAATACCAACCATCTTCCTAACTTCCCTACCAGTGAAGGTGCTGACTGCAGATACTTTAGGGGATTCTCCTTTGCTACCACTTGCATCTTATAGGATTGGAAGTAATGACACAACTTTCGGAAAGCCCATATCACCGCCAAACAGATCTTTTCCACTTCTTGATAGCGGGCTTCATACGAAAACATCTTCTTACTGAGGTAGTAGGCTGCATGTTCCACCCCTGTTTCATCTTCTTGTACCATCATCGCCCCCAGCACTTCGGGTTCTATGGCCAAATACAATATCAAGGGTTTGCCCGGCTTTGGGGGTTTCAAGACGAGCGGTTTAATCAAGTATTCTTTGATTTTGTCAAAAGCTTCTTGACATTGCCCATTCCACTCCACAGGCTAGCCTTTCCTCAATAGCTTGAAGATGGGCTCACATACTAATGTTAACTTGGCAATGAATCGACTGATGTACTGGATTTTCCCGAGGAAAACTCTAACTTCCTTTTCTGTCTTTGGTGCGGGCATCTCGGTAATTGCTTTGATCTTTTCGGGGTCTACTTCTATTCCTCCCATTCCTACCGTATGCCCTAACAACTTTCCTGATGTTACCCCAAATACACACTTCTTGGGGTTGAGTCAGAGGTTGTACTTATCGACTCTTTGAAGGAATTTCTCCAGTGCTTCTGTATGTCCGGCCGTCGTCTCTGACTTGACCATCATGTCATCCACGTATACCTCAATCTCCTTATGCATCAAGTCGTGGAATAACGTAGTGGCCTTTTGTTGATAAGTGGCTACCGCATTCTTGAGTCCAAACGACATCACCTTGTAACAATATGTACCCCACTCAGTGACGGAGGCAGTCTTATACTTGTCTTCTTCGGCCATAAGGACCTGATTATATCCTGAGAATCCATCCACGAACGAGTACATAGCAAATAAAGCCGTACTATCAACCAACGCGTCTATATGAGGTATGGGAAAATCATCATTTAGGCAAGCTTTATTGAGGTCTCTATAATCCACGCACATTCTGACCTTTCCATCTTTCTTCGGTACCGGCACAATGTTGGCTAACCATTCTGGGTACTTCACCACTTCTAAGAACCCCACATCTATCGGCTTCTTGACTTCTTCCCTAACCTTTTCAGCCCATTCTGGCCTCATTCTTCGGAGCTTATGTTTCACTGGTCTTATGTTCGGATAGGTTGGTATCGTGTGCTGGGCAATACTCCTGTCCACTCCTGGCATGTCTTCATAGGACCAGGCGAATACTTTTGCATATCTTATTAATATTCTCTCTAATTCTTTCCGCTCTTCAGAGGTAACCTCACTTGCAATTAAAATTTCCTTGGGGTTTTCACATGTACCAAGATTAAATACATTTGTCTTTGTTGAATCAATGTCAAAAATGCTCATGTCATGTATGTTATGATGCAGACTAACCGGAAAAGACTCGAACAAGTAAGCAAAATCAATGTCTTTATTATTAATAAATGCATGATTACAATCAAATAAATCAGGGAAATAAACATCTTCATTATCTGCAGCGTTATCTTCTTCTATCTTCTTGCTTTCCTCGAGCGTCAGATTCTCCAACTGCAGCAATTCTTCTTCATATTTATCTTCACATCCTTGAAGATCTTGAATCCTAGTACTATAATCCCATTGACTTCTACCGGTTCAGGCTCTTCTTGATATCCTGTGGCTTTCACAAAGTATTCCATCAGCTTCATCCTTTTCTTCTTGGTCTTCGGCTTATTCCCATCGGATTCATACCTCAATCCTCTCTCAGTGGTCTATCCTTTGAAATCTGGCAGTGCTCCTCTAGCATTCAAACTTATGCCCGACTCATATTTAATTTTTTCCATGATTCTAGCCACTTTAGGGTCCACCGATTCTTCGACGTTTGTGGCCACTTGGAACTTTGTGAGAGGCTGTATGTCTAGAGTAGCCACAATATTGTCTACTTCAGCCCTGATGGTGATGACTTCCCCTCCATGTGGGAAATTAATAACCTGGTGCAAAATGGATGACACGCCCCCAAGTTTGTGAAACCATGGCCTCCCTAATAACAGAGCAAATATAGCTGGGATATCAAGCACTGTGAACTCCACCTCATCTTCTATTCAGCCCACTTTGACTACTGTGACAAAAGTACCTTCAACTCCTTGTTTGCTATCGTCATATGCTTTGATAGTCATGCCGGAGGGGCTTAAATCTGTTGTCCGCATACCCAACCTTGACAGAATCTTTAAAGGGCACACATTGATAGATGAGCCATCATCCACCATTACACACGATGTCTTCTTGCCTTTTACTTTCGCTTTTATGAATAACGGCTTGTTGTGATTCCTCTCTTCCATCGGGAGCTCTTATTCGGAGAACGTTATCATCTGCCTACTCTCTTTCTGTACCAACCCTATAAACATTGTCGGGTTTGCATCTTCAGGTACCATTATCTTGCTTAGAGCTTCTACCATGGCACACATGTGCTATTGAGAGGCGCATAATAACTCTCATATGCTCACTTATGCCCGTGTCTTCTTCAATTGACGCAACACAGTATCCCCCTTGGTGTTATCCGTGTTCTCCGTCACCTCTCGACCTTCTATTAGCACTTCTTTACATTTCTCTGTTACATCACTGTAAAAACGTCCACTACGAGTCATTCCATTTACCTCCTCTTCGTCACTGCTCGAGAAGTTTTCCCAAAAATCTCTCCCCTGCTTTGTTTCATCTTCACAACTGCTATCCCATATCCCCATGCAAAAACCTTGGTGGTTGAGAATTTGGAGGACAAAGCTTTCGGGTAAGCCGAAGTTGATCATGTAGGTGTGTGGTGGAACATAGTGATAGTTAGGTAGAAGGTTTCTGTGTGTGTTGGGTTGTTCTTTTTCTGGGTCAGGCATCTTATCGGTGTCAATGAGGTCTTGGATCTCATGCCTAAGGCGGGTGTAATTTTCGGTTTCGTGGCCGTTTTACTGATGGTAGTGACAATATAGGTTTAGGTTGAGGTGTGGTGGCATAGGGCTTGGAAGTGGCCTAGGTTCTAAAGGCTTTAGGAGTCCTTGCCTCTTCAACTTTTCAAACACCTTTGACAAAGGTCTACCAAGATGGGAGAATTGCATGTTTCTGATGGCAGCAACCTCAGCATGAGCGGGCTAGGTCCCTGAAGGTCCCCCAATGGTCCTTCTATTCTGGCCATAAAACTTTCTGTTCTCGGCTTCCTCTTCCTTGATATCCCTGACAGTTTCTCTTAGCTGTCGAAAGTCACTAATTATGGAGGTCATCCTCCTCAGCTTGTTATAAATGGAGGGCTTGGTGCCCTTAATGATCATCTTGATCTGGTCTTTCTCCAAGGGCCGAGTCTGCATCTTCAAGAGATGGCTTCTCCATCAATCCACATAATCTTTGAAGCTCTCTTCTAACTTATGCTTGGTGTTTTCTAGGTCACAGAGTGACAAGTCGATCTCCAAATCCGTGACATATTGGTTTAGAAAGGCCTCCGCTAATGCCCTCCAGTCATCCCTGACTTTTCTTTCTAGGCCATGATACCATACTACGGGCGCCCCTTCCAGTGATATCCCGAACATCTTCTATACCTGACGCTTCGGTAAACCTACTAAACTCATCACTGAAACATATTGTCGGAGATGGACAATAGCATCTCCATTCCCATTGAACTTGGCCATGTCAGGCATCTTAAACTGAGGAGGCAGTTTTCTTCGAAAGTCATTGTATCATAGTCTAACAGATCTTCATGTTTTCCGTTTCAGCTTGCGGGTAACTGAATCTACTTGTTCTATGAGTTTCTGTAACTCTACTTGAGACCCGGTTATCCTTCCCGCGACATACTCAGCCATGTCATCATCAAAAATAGAGATTTATTCGCTCACCATATTCAGGGGCACCTCACGTCTTCCATCCTCATTATTTTCTATTCCCACTATGCAGGGTACTATCAGATTGGCCATAGTGTTGGTCAAAGCTTGTAGTTTCTCGGTAATTCTGGTGATGTTGGACTCCACTTGATCCATGCGGGAACTTTCACTGTCCGACGTATTCATGCTTGCTAACCTCTTCTTGACAAGTCTTCATTCTTCTCTAACCCAACATATATCTATGATGGCTGGTTAAGACAAAAAGTTAGCATGATGCGTGTATGCATGCGATGCATGAGATGCATATGGTTATCAAAACAACATATATACTTCCGACCTTATTCCTCCCACACTCGTGGTAAGTCTATTTATGTCCTAGGTATGGCTTATTTTATGCACCAATGTGAGGTACACAAAATCGTTCTCTTCTACGCTACAAGGGTGAACCTTGGCTACCTCAGTCCATTTCCATCGGTAAAAGACAAAGACCGCCCATTTACAATATTGACTAAGCCTATTATGAGGATCGTGCCATTGTCTAGAAACATCGAATTGGGCCCTCGGTAATCACAGTTGTGGGGTTGGACTTGGAGATATCCAAAAGTATACAAATATGCCATAACAAGGCATATCATTCCTGGATGAAAGCCAATACGGATATCGGACTCATGCACTTGGCATATTCGGTTCATGTTTGGACCTTCTAAGCCCATCAAGGTTTTCATACAAGTTGGCCCGTTATCATTTTAAAGCATTCAATCAGATTATCGCGAGGTGAAAACTTGTCCCAATTGAAAAGGCCCAACAGGTTTACACTTTTGCGATAAGGTGGCTAAACAACTTCCAATGATAGCGGGCCCAAACACAAGGTGGCCCATCGTCATTTTGAAATTTTTTGGCCTAATCGTCATAAGATACAAACTCGTCCCAGTTTAAGTGGCCCAACAAGTTCGTATCCTATGGCGAGAGGCCCAGATGGATCCAAATGATCCCAAACACAAGCATATGGGTAGCTTCTATAAGACATATAACTATGGTTCATATATGGGCTTATAAGGGTATGGATAAAGGCTCATGCCGGCGAAGGGTTGCCCACAACTAGGTCTCCCCATTCAAGGGTTCGAGCGACCAAGTGAGCGCATCTTTTTTATACCCTAGGGTACGTGCCAACAAGGGATGGTCATCACATAATGATCCGCCGCCTTGAGTGAAAGCGACTTCACGATACATGACGCCATCGGGGTAAAAAGGGTATGCAAAATATATGAGACTTTGTTAACCAAAGCTAAAGCCACATACACTAAAAGTCCATATGTCCAGTCTCGATAATACTACGACTAGGGATATTTAATGATTAAATCGTTCGTGGATTAATACTGTCTCATATATTATTAATCCGATTTAACCATATGGACTTTTATCATTATATATCCAAGTAATCTAATTACAATAATGATAAAATAGCAATTTCCTTTTGTCACATAGTTAATTTGTACAAAAACACAATGTTCTTTACAAATAGTGATGCTATTGGTCATAATTGTCCAACAATCTACCCATTGGCCTATAGCCAATCACTCAGGTATCTAACACCTGAACTATGTACATGTCACTCAAACTTTTGGTGAGATATAGCTTTCGTCAGTGGATCTGTAATGTTATCATCTGATGTGATCTTCTCGATCTTCATTTTGCCACGATGTATGATCTCACGAATCAGATGAAATCGTCGAAGTACATGCTCAGATCGTTTATGAGACCGTGGTTCCTTAGCCTGTGCTATAGCCCAATTATTGTCACAATACAAAGGTACGAGCTCAGCTGCTAATGGAACTCCTCCTAATCCAATTAAGAATTTACGGATCCAAACTGCTTCTATTGCTACCTCAGCTGTAGCAATATATTCCGCTTCTATTTTTGAATTGGCAACAGTCTTTTGCTTGGAAGATTTCCAACTCACCACTCCGTTTTTCAAACAAAATATGTACCCTAATTGCGACATACATTCGTCTTTATCGGTTTGGAAACTTGCATCGGTGAAACCAGTCACCTCAAGTTCTCCTTCCCCATAGACTAAGAAAGCATCCTTAGTTCTTCTAAGATACTTAAGGATGTTCTTTACAGCAATCCAGTGACCATCACCTTGATCGGCCTGATAGCGACTGCACATGCTCAAAGCATATGAGACATTAGGTCGCGTACATATCATGGCGTACATGATCGATCCAACTGTTGAAGCATACGAGATCTGAATCATTGCATCTCTCTCATCTTGAGTTTTAGGACACATATCCTTAGATAGAGAGACGCCATGTGACACCAGAAGCAGCCCCTTCTTGGACTGATCCAAGTTGAATCTCTTCAACACTTTTTCAATGTACGATCTCTATTAGAGTCCAAGCAGCTTTCTAGATCTATCCTGGTAGATTCTTATTCCTAGAATAAAGGCTGCCTCTCCCAGGTCTTTCATGGAGAATTTTAATGAAAGCCAAACTTTCACTGATTGTAGCATGGGAATGTCATTGCCAAGAAGCATTACATCATCAATGTAAAGGACAATAAATGTCAGTGCGCTCCCACTAACCTTCTTATATACACAAGAATCATCTTCATTTTGAATGAAACCATATTCTTTTTGTTGGACAATTATGACCCATAGCATCACTATTTGTAAAAGACATGGTGTTTTTGTACAAATTAACTATGTGACAAAGGAAATTGCTATTTTATCATTTTGTAATTGGATTACTTGGATATATAAATGATAAAAGTCCATATGGTTAAATCAGATTAATAAGATATGAGACAGTATTAATCCACGAACGGTTTAATCATTAAATATCCATAGTCATAGTATTATCGAGACTGGACATCGATAATGCGGAATAGACTAGTATTACACTTATGCGCGTTATGGAAGCTTAACGATATAGTTCTCATTTATTTAAGTATTGGATACTTGTGCAAGTGTGAGGTTCTGTTAGCCATTGGATCGAGAACAGCTTCGCTCTGGATAGACCCATCGGAATCACATTGGTAGTATGACTATGTGTCTATGGGAATCTGAATCAGGGTAGGTGTATGTGATCTTTAACCTGAGAATTGCATCGCTCATACTTGCGACAATCAGTATACTTTGGTTTTGGTCGTCCAGAGCTTTAACAAGTTATGTGTACGCCTCTTCTGAGTTTACTGAGAATCGTAGTGTATTGGGTGTGATGTCAAGATGTGAGTATCACTTTAGTCATATGGAGATGATGATCAGCCATGATACGATACTAGTACTCTTAAATATTGCAGCTATCGGGATAGTATGACTAGGTCATGATTATCCAATTACAGAGACTAGTTGCTAGTGATCCGATATATGTTACGTACGGGGCAGACACAATTCCAGCCTTAGACCTAGCTTGTGACATCCGATACTGGATCGTATTACGCAATACATTGTATACTACGCCTGATACAGATTATATATTATTCGTTGAATATTTCTGGAGAATTGGGTAGACACGGTGCTTTCTAGAAGCCAACCATGTCTTGTAAATCGGTAAGAACATGGTACTGGGTACGCACATGTTCGGATAGTCCGACAACCAGATTTACTGCCAACATATCCGAGAATCTCTTGGGTCGCTACCCAAAGATTCACCAATAATATTTAACTCGAACATAATTAATCTAGGATTAATTATGAGAGAGAAAAATTAATATGGGATTAATTGCAGCAAGAATTAATCTTGGATTAAATTCGTACAGAAGAGAGAACGCGATTAATTTAGAATTAATCGGTAAAATAAATTTAATAGTTAAATTGGATTTTTCTATTTAATTTATTTATTTGGTCTAAAATAATATATTGGATATATTAATTGAAATCAGATTTCAATGCGGAATTAAAATTGGATTTTAATTCGGGCGAACGAATTAATTTGGAATTAATTCGTAAGCGACTTTCGTAATAATTTTGCTAGGCATAATTATTTAATTAAATTGGATATAATTACGTCACGACGGAAAATTCGTTTAATCGGATTAAATGAACCCGGGTCCAAAGTATGTTGTGTAAGCCAACTAGATTTGGAATTTAAAGTGGTGTGACCCACTTTACTTACATCAATTGTCACACACTTGATGAAAGCAGTTGGATGCATTTAATACATTTTTCTTTCCAACACACTAAGTCTTATTTTTGGAAAACATAACACCAATTTTTGGAAAGTGAACAAAAACCATATTCTATCTCTTCTGTACGAATTTAATCCCAGATTAATTCTTGCAGCAATTAATCCCAGATTAATTTTTCTCTCTCATAATTAATCCTAGATTAATTCTGCTCCAGTTAAATGTCATTAGTGAATCTTTGGGAAGCGACCCAAGAGATTCCTGGATATGTTGGCAGTAAATCCGATTGTCGGACTATTCGAACATGTGCGTACCCAGTACCACAATCTTATCGATTTACAAGACATGGTTGGCTTCTAGCAAAACACCGTGCCTACCCAATTCAACAGAAATATTCAACGAAGAATATATAATCTATATCAGGCGTAGTATACAATGTATTACGTAATACGATCCAGTATCGGATGTCACATGCTAGGCTAAGGGCTGGAATTATTTCTGTCCCGTACGAAGCATATATCGGATCACTAGCAACTAGTCCATGTAATCGGATAATCATGACCTAGTCATACTATCCCGATAGCTGCAACATTTAAGAGTACTAGTACCGTATCCTGCGTGATCATCATCTCCATATGACTGAAGTGATACTCTCATATTGACATCACACCCAATACACTACGATTCTCAGTAAACCCAGAAGAGGCGTACACAGAACCTGTTAAAGCTCTGGATGAACAAAACCAAAGTATACTGATTGTCGCAAGTATTAGCGATGCAAGTCTTAGGTTAAAGATCACATACACCTACCATGATTCAGATTCCTATAGACACATAGTCATACTACCAATGGGATTCCGAGGGGTCTATCTAGAGCGAAGCTGTTCCCGGTCCAACGGCTAACAAAACCTCCTATCACACTTGCATAAGTATCCAATACTTAAATATATGAGAACTATACCGTTAAGCTTCCATAACATGCACAAGTGTAATACTAGTCTATTCCGCATTATCGATGTCCAGTCTCGATAATACTACGACTATGGATATTTAATGATTAAACCGTTTGTGGATTAATACTGTGTTATATCTTATTAATCTGATTTAACCATATGGTTTATCTTTTATATATCCACGAAATCCATTTACAAAATGATAAAATAGCAATTTCCTTTGTCACATAGTTAATTTGTACAAAAATACCATGTCTTTTACAAATAGTGATGCTATGGGTCATAATTGTCCAACAATCTCCCACTTGGCTCATAGCCAATGACTTAAGTATCTAACACTTGAACTATGTACATGTCGCTCAAACTTTTGCTGAGAAATAGCTTTCGTCAACGGATCTGCAATGTTGTCATCTAATGCGATCTTCTCGATCTTCACATCGCCACGATGTTTGATCTCACGAATAAGATGAAACCGTCGAAGTACATGCTTGGATCGTTGATGAGACCGCGATTAATTAGCCTGTGCTATAGCCCTGTTATTGTCACAATACAAAGGTATGAGCTCAACTGCTAACGGAACTACTCCTAATCCAATTAGGAATTTACGGATCCAAACTACTTCTTTTGCTACCTCAGCTACAACAATATATTCCACTTCTGTTTTTGAATAGGCAACAGTCACTTGCTTGGAAGATTTCCAGCTCGCTGCTCCCTTGTTCAAACAAAATATGTACCCCGATTGCAACTTATGGTCGTCTTTATCGGTTTGGAAACTTGCACCGGTGAACCTAATCACCTCAAGTTCTCCATCTCCATAGACAAAGAAAGCATCATTAGTTAATCTAAGATACTTAAGGATGTTCTTAACAGTAATCCAGTGACCATCACATGGATCGCCCTGATAGCGACTGCACATGCTCAAAGCATACGAGACATCAGGTTGTGTACACATCATGGCATACATGATCGATCCGACTGCGGAAACATACGGGATCCGACTTATTACATCTCTCTAATCTTGAGTTTTAAGACACATGTCTTTAGATAGAGAGACGCCATGTGACACAGGAAGCAGCCCCTTCTTTGACTGATCCATGTTGAATCTCTTCAACACTTTGTCAATGTACGAGCTCTGGGAGAGTCCAAGCAGCTTTCTAGATATATCCCGATAGATCATTATTCCCATAATAAAGGCTGCTTCTCCTAGGTCTTTCATGGAGAATTTTAATGAAAGCTAAGCTTTCACCGATTGTAGCATGGGAATTGTTGGATAATATGACCCATAGCGTCACTATTTGTATAGATCATAGTGTTGTTGTACAAATTAACTATGTGACAAGGAAATTGCACTCTCATCATTTGTGATTAGATCACCTTAGATATATAATTGAAGAGAGGTCCATATGATTAGTTCCTGGATTGAGATGATATGAGACAGTATCATTCCACAAAAGATTAATCATTAAATATCCCTAGTCGTAGTATTATCGAGACTGGACATCGATAATGCGGAATAGGCTAGTATTGCACTTGTGCGCATTGTGAGGGCACAACAGCATAGTTCTCATATATTTGGGTATTGGATACTCATGCAAGTGCGATAGGAGGTTGTGTTTCACCGATGGTACGGGAAACAGCTTCGCTCTGGATAGACCCCTCGGAATCCCATTGGTATTATGACTATGTGTCTATGGGAGTCTGACATCAGGGTAGGTGTGTATGGTCTTAACCTGAGACTTACACCGCTAATGCTTACGACAATCAATATACTTTAGTTGAGGTCGTCTAGGACTCTAACCGGTTCTGTGTACGCCAATGCTGGGTATATTGAGAATCGTAGAGTATTGGGTGTGATGTCAAGACGGAAGTATCACTCCAGTCATAGTGGAGATGATGTCACGCAGGATACGGTATTAGTGCTCTTAAGTGCTGGCCGGCCATCGGGATATTATGACAAGGTCATGTATATCCGATTATAGAGACTAGTACCAGACATCCGACATGTGCTTCGGACGGGGCAGACACTTATCCAGCCCCAGCCCTAGCACGTGACTATCCGATACTGGGCCGATATACACAATACTTGGTATACTACGCTTGATATAGATCTTAAATATTCTTAGATGAATATGACCGGAGAATTGGGTAGTAGACTTCGTGCTTTGCTAGAAGCCAACCTTGTCTCGTAAATCGGTAGAACGTAGTACTTGTACGTACGTGATTCGGATACTCCGACGACCGTATTACTGCCAACATATCCGGGGATCTCATGGGTCGCTTCCGATAATCCACCGATGATGCATAACTCGCACTCTTAAATAATCTGGGATTATAGAAGAGATAGAAAATTAATCTAGGATTAATTACGGAGATATTTTATCTGGGATAAAATATCGTCTAAAAAGAGAGAATGATTAATTTAGAATTAATCGGTAAATAATATATTCGATATATTAAACGAAATTAGATTTTGACGCGGAATTAAAATTAGATTTTAATTCGGGCGAACGAATTAATTTAGAATTAATTCGTTGGCGACGTGAATAGTGAAATCGCTAGGCGTAATCATTTAATTACGACGCAACGGTAAATTCGCTAATTAGGAATTAGCGAACCCGAGCCCGAGTGTGATTGCGAGCGCATTCGTATTTCGAATTCGAGTGCGGCAACGCAAGTCACATCAAGCATCAAATCATTCGTCACATCAAGCATCAAATCAAATGTCACTTTGAGTGATGTGATTGATTGATGTGATTGATTGATTGAAAGACACACATCACTTTATTAAAGTGAAATGAATAGTTGATGTGTTTGGTGAAATAGTGTTAGTTGGTGGAAGCATTTACCATTTGATTTTTAATAGATTATTTGGTAAATCTTTTATATTTTTGGTTGGAAAATATATAAACAATTTTGGAAATTGTTTTACTAACTAATTAACACATCTCATCTCTCTTTCTCTCTGTTCATGCCCATGGAGGGGCAAATTCTGCTCATGGTTTCACTGAAACTGCCGAGCATTGGAGGAAGGAAGAGTGTGATTTTATGGTAAAATCACAAGTGCTAGCACACTTACGAGACTTGCGA